>CAUYRH010006676.1:0-24429 GCA_963574655.1 Perodicticus potto
GGGCATTGTGGCGGGCACCTGCGGTCCCAGCTACTTGGGAGGCGGAGGCAGGAGACTCGCTTGAGCCCAGGAATTGGAGGTTGCTGTGAGCTGTGATGCCACAGCACTCTATCCAGGGTGACAGCTTGAGGCTCTGTCTCAAAAAAAAAAAAAAAAGGCATATAAAATGATCAAAGAAAAAAGCTGCTTATGTTACCTCCTCCTACCTATCCCCATTTTCTTCATTTTGCTTCTCCAGTTTACAATTAGATCAAATTAAGTACATTTAAATACTGCTCTCCTGGGTTCTTTGTACCTAAAATGATCACTTTTACAATGTAATTCAGGTTATTTGGCCAGTCCTAAATATTAGCCCTATAATCCTAGCACTCTGGCAGGCTGAAGTGGGAGGTCTGCTTAAGCTCAGAGTTTTTTTTTTGCTTTTATTTTCAGCTGGCTTTTACTTTTCTTAGTTTCCTTTTTTTTTTTTTTCCATTGTCCTTCCTTGTAACAATGCAGGGGCTGTTTGCCTCCCAAGTAGCTGGGATTACAGGCGCTCGCCACAACGCCCGGCGGTGTTCTTTCCTGGTGGTAGAGATGGGGTCTTTTACTCTGGCTCACTCATGCTTATGCTGGTCTTGAACTCTGTGAGCACTGGAAATCCACCTGCCTCGGCCTCCCACAGGACTGGGATTACAGGCGTGAGCCACCACGCCCAGCCAAGCTCAGAGTTTTGAGACCAGTCTGGGTAAGAGCAAGACCCCCATCTACCTTGGGAAGCTGAGGCAGGAGGATGGCTTAAGCCCAGAAGTTTGAGGCTACAGTGAGCTACAGGCCAATGCACTGCACTCTGGCTGGGTAATAGAGCAAGACTGTCCTTGCCCCACCCCCTCAAAAAATTCTGATTATCGGGTGGCGCCTGTGGCTCATCAAGTGGGGCGCTGGCCCCATATACCAAAGGTGGCGGGTTTAAACCCGGCCTTGGCTGAACTGCAAAAACAGAAAAACAGCCAGGCGCTGTGGCAGGTGCCTATGGTCCCAGCTACTCGGGAGGCTGAGACAAGAGAATTGCCTAAGCCCTGGAGTTCGAGGTTGCTGTGAGCTGTGTGACGCCATGACACTTACCGAGGGTGAAAAAGCGAGACTCTGTCTCTACAAAAAAAAAAAATTCTGATTATCTAATATTCACTAGATATGTTTATCTAAAGAAATACTTCCTGACAATCTCTCCTTCAGGCTGCTTTATTTCATACCTGTTTTATTTCACAATTGTAAAAGTACAAAGGAAAAATGTTATAATGGATCATTAGATGCTTACCAGTGATATAAAGCCAGTGGTTAAAATTTCAGATTTACTTTCAACATAGAAATACTAATTTCAAAAATTTAGCTACTGGAACTAAGTAACCAATGTGAAGATTTTTCATTAACTCTTTTTTTCTCCATTGTTTTGTTTAGCTCTGTTTATGGGATCCAGATCCAATGTATGGGAATGGGGGGAGGAAAAGAAATACTTCTTGAAAGAAAACTGTTAGCTAAAATAGCATTTTTTTTTTTTTTTTGGCAGTTCTTGGCCCGGGGCTGGGTTTGAACCCACCACCTCCAGCATATGGGGCTGGTGCCCTACTCCTTATTTAAGATTAAACTTTTTTTTTTTTTTGTAGAGACAGTGTCTCACTTTATCGCCCTCGGTGGAGTGCCATGGCTTCACACAGCTCACAGCAACATCCAACTCCTGGGCTTAGGCAATTCTATTGCCTCCGTTCCCGAGTAGCTGAGACCACAGGTGCCCACCACTACGCCCGGCTATTTTTTTGATGCAGTTCAACGGGGGCTGGGTTTGAACCCGCCACCCTGGGTATATGGGGCCGGCACCTTACTGAGCCACAGGCACCACCCAAGATTAAACTTCTTTAAGAAGAAAGAGTCTTGGGCAGCAGCGACTGTGGCTCAAGGAGTAGGGTATCGGCCCCATATGCCAGAGGTGGTGGGTTCAAACATGGCCCCGGCCAAAATCTGAGGGAAAAAAAAACGTCTTGCTGTCACCCAGGCTTAAGTACAGTGGTGCAATCACAGTTCACTGCAGCCTCCTACTCCTGGGCTCAAGCAAAGGAATCCTCCTGCCTCAGCCTCCTGAGTAGCTATCCTAATTCCCAGCTGAAAAGTTGGTTAAATGCAATCATTTCGATATGTACTACAAACTACATTTATAGAAAGCAGTATTTCTCCATTTACATAGTACTTCCCATTAACACAGTATCTTATGGGACTACAATTGAACTATTCCTCAAAAACAGGCACTTCTCAGTGGCAAGGGTAGAGCTTTTAACATTGCAACACAACTTCTAGATGTTGGTTTTGCCATCGAAAAACTTTACTAGCATAAATTAAGGTTAAAAAGACCTCAAAAGGAAAAAATTCACTAAGTCTTAAAACGGAAACAAAAACTTCATTAATAGCCCCCAAACTCATCATCAGTATGATACATGCCTTTTAAAGGTCTTTCTACGGCTCGGTGCCTGTGGCTCAAGCGGCTAAGGTGCCAGCCACATTTACCTGAGCTGGTGGGTTCGAATCCAGCCCGGGCCCGCCAAACAATGACGGCTGCAACCAAAAAATGGCCGGGCGTTGTGGCAGGTGCCTCACTTGAGCCCAGGAGTTGGAGGATGCTGTGAGCTGTGATGCCATGGCACTCTGTCCATGGTGACAGCTTGAGGCTCTGTCTCAAAAAAAAACAAGGCCAAAGGGCTTAGGTACTACATAGGCAACTTGTCTTTTCTTCCCTTTCGCTAAGCCAATCATAAACAGTGAACCAGATGATGGACAATTTAATTCAGTAACTGGTCCTTTGTAATAGATCTGTCTCTTCAGTAACATTATTAAACCAACCTATTCCCACAATGTTTTAGAGGTCCGCTGCTTATCCTAGGAGGCAAGTCCTCATCCTAATACTCACCTTTTGTACAAACATATCTAAATGTCTTCAGAAAATTCCATGTTTTCCTTAGGAAAACTACAGTAAAGTAGGACAGAGTTGAGAATAATGGCTCCGTGACTTTCACTTGCTATATAGTGGCTCCTGGCTAGAATTTTGCTGCACTGTCCTGTTCTCCCCTACCCCTTCTCCACCTGTCACAACCTTTTCCAACTTTCAAGGGCCAACTCTATAAAAGAATCTGACCACCTCTCCCAGGCTGGAACTGTCCCTTCTATTAAGACCCAGGATACTTTGTTACTATCTGTCTGATAGCGCTACCACATTGCTTTTTATTATATTCTTTTAAGGCAGAGACCAAGTAATTTACCTTTAAGTCATCACAACACCCCATTGTTATCTTTTTAAGCCCTTAACCCAGGTTACCCACATATTGTGTTACTTCAAAGACGTCTGATTGCTCTTCTCATCCTTACTTGTACAAGGGACAAGATACTCTGTCACAAGAATTGTTACAAGGTACCTTGTGCTTAACAAATGTTCATTTTTTAAAAAATAGGGTAAAATCTCAAATTGCTTTGAAGGATTTTAATAGATGTCCAATTAAATAAACCTGTAAAGACTGGAAGGCTTCCTTTCTGCTTGGGGGTCTGATGACTTTCTTTTTGTAGTTAGGACTTCGATGTTCCTTGTAGGGTTATTTTCCATCTGCATACCCCACCTGATCCCATAAGTGTTATCACTAGATTTGATATGGAACCTACTGAGAGAACAGAAGAACGTGTATCCCCTCCAACCCTCTTAGTGGTCTCTATGCCTTTCTCATTTCTTTCACCCACCTCCCACTCCTCTCCCTTGGGCTGATGAAAAATTGTTGGCTGTAGCTTTGAAAGTTTAGACCTGAGAACCTTAGAATATTTCAGTTCTAAGAAATAAAATCCATTAATTACTTAAAAAGAAAAAAACCTGTAAAGGTTTATGTTCTCTGCATAGTTACTCTTTCCTTTTCACTCCTCTCCCAATTAAGTTTGAATCCTTACAGTAGTTTGGATAGAATTCAGATCAACATCTGCAGAGTGAAGCTTATCAGACATATGTTTCTAAGTTCCAATTTTCATGACATAAACCACTTAAACAGTTGGTAGGAGCACAGGAGTGCCAGGCAGGAGGAATATGACTACCACAGGTAAGACAATGCTTGAAAAGACTAAAGATTCATTGTTATGGGCCATGTATGCTAACCTAAGGGCTGAGTATTTTACAGATTTGTTCTTATCTAGGCTTTGGAGATTAAATCCTAGAATTGATAAAAAGGACAAATGATCTTTTAAATTTGTCTTCATTAACATAATTGTACTTTTTTTTTTTTTTTTAGAGACAGAGTCTCACTTTGTCAGCCTCAGTAGAGAGCTGTGGTGTCACAGCTCACAGCAACCTCCAGCTCTTGGGCTTAAGTGATTCTTCTTGCCTCAGCCTCCTGAGTAGGTGGGACTACAAGCGCTCACAACAGCCGGCTATTTTTTTTTTGTTCTTGCAGTTTGGCTGGGGCCGGGTTCAAACTCGTCACCCTCAGTATATGGGGCCAGCACCTTATTCACTGAGCCACAGGCACCACCCTGTATCATACTTTTGATATTAGGAACAAAACCAGTAAACTACTTAAATCTAACAGCATGTGGTCAAGGCTGTGAGTTCTAATAAATAAAATAATCATAACTCTGTCCTACAAAGTACTTTTAAAATAAGTAGCAATAGAAAAAGCTGGGGATAAAATGACTCCAGCAAACTATGTGAGTCTGGCTATCTTTATTATTTTATATGGTTTTCCTAACACAGCTGTACCCATTTACATTATATCCTTATTTTCCCCAAGTTCAGGGTTATCCCTGACTCATCATCCATGTTGTTGACCTAACTGAAGTTGAACCACAGTGGAACTTTTTTGCCCTCTGGATGTAAGTTCTAATAAGTCATTTTAATGTTCCAACATAGTTGTAATCAAAATAACTACACATAAAATGAAAGGAAGCAAGACACATTCTGCATTACCTGCATTCTGGCCAGAATAATGAAGAACAGAGTGTATTATGGAAAGCAATTCCATGTTCTTATACTGGTTCCTGCATTTACTGCCTGACCTCAGTTAATTACATCCATTTCTGTCTGCCTTTATCAATTCTGAAGGGTTTTAATAGCTGAGTTATTTGTGAGTCAGCTATTAATAAACATTATCTATAATCTTATAGTCCTGCAAGTTATGTACTCTTGCTACAATTTAATGATAAGGAAACTAATGATTTGACACCAAGTGACTTATCCAAAACCATACAGCTGGAAAGTACTAGAATCAGGATTCCAACAATCTGGCTCTAAATGCTCTGCAGAGGCTTACAAGTTAAGTGATAAAGTGCACAAAAATTCTATTATAAAGGATACACCAATTTACTCTCAGTTCAATAAAAACACAAAGGTATTACTACTGTACAACTGTAAAAAAAGAGGAAAAAACCACACAAAGTACTTGTTCTGCATTTCTCTTTAGACAAAAATCAAAACTAGAACTGATAAATTTATTACTTTTTTATTCCTAGTATCCCCCAGCTTTCTTGAATTTTAAGCCCAGATTTTCTTCCCTTAACTTCTTCACTGCAGAACTCAGAAGTGTCACCAAACGTAAATAAATACTGGCAACTTGGTATCACTAGCACCCTCATTTATCTTTATGGTGCCATTCCAAGTGATCACTGCAGCCCTCTCATATTCCTAATGAACAAAATCCTTCTGCTTACAATTGGAATTTTGGTGGCCACAAGCTCTCATTTATTTTCCCAATAGTTTTTTTTTTTTTTAACATGAAAATGCGGCATAGCTTACTGCAATCACTCAATGGCATTCCCTTACTGCAGCACCTGACAGTGCCAGAGCAGGAGTTCTATTAAGTGAGACAGTAAAGAGTGTTCTCCATGTAGCCTTGGCACCATTCTTCTGGCTTTCTACTTACTGTCAGGAGCCTAGGAAGAGAAAGGAACCCAATAATTTTTTTTTGTAAACTCTCACTCCTGCAGGAGTAAAAAATAGCAAAGTCTCTGTGGTCAAAGGGGGAAAAAAGCAAAGTCTCTGTGTAGTGTTTTGCCAAACGACCAACCACTCTAACTAGTCCAATGCTGGTTCCACTGCTTTTAAGGACCAATTTGCCACCTTCCCATTATGTGCCACGTTCTTATTAGATTTTAAGAACAAAATAATCCACTCATAAATCATATTAAAAAACTCACAGTATTTTAAAAAAGAAATTACCCTGCCTGTTCCAGATGTTCAAGTGCTAGTGTAAGGAATGGCCTTGGTCTTCCACTGATTTGGTTCAAAACATTTTAGAGACTGTACATCTGTTCAAAAAACATTGTCTCTTGTTATCAATATGAAAAGAAATGCAGACCTTTGGTTCCCCCCAAAAGACAAGTTTTCTAGTGTGAAATACATAGATAAGTACACAAATACATACTGTTCACTTTTTTTTTCTTTTGCTGCCAAGAGATACAATTTGGAAAAACTTTTTAAGTCCTCCTTTCTGCACTTGGGAATCTAATAAATTATTCCTTTTATATTACAGTATACAAAGAGATCCTTGCAGACAAGAATCAAGCTCAAAAAGCTAAAAACAGCATGTACTTAGAACCATGGCACTTTATAGGTGTTTGATAAGCCTTCATCAAAGTTAATTCTTTAGAAGCTTTAAAGAAAAAAAAAATGCTTTCCCTTGGTGATAAGGACTCATTTTCAATCCTCAAAGCCTAACACTCAATTTGTACTCCTTGAACAAATAAAGTTGCTAATTTAAACTCAAAGATTAACACCTTGAGGCAAATGTTAACTGGTTATATTTTGCCAAAAAATAAGGTCAAACAATAAGAAAGAAAAAAAACCTACTTTTAAAAACGTAATTTAGGAGAAAGATGGGGATGTGAAGTAGTCCTCTTACTTTTATTTAAAAGAAAAAAAACCACGCCCGGAGTCTTGGCTTCATCTCATCCCTTCTGTGGGTCCTAAATGATGCCCGAAACACATTAGCTGAAGTCACAAACGATTACTGAGCAATGTTTTCTTTTTATAAGACCCCCCAAAGACCAGATGCAGTCACTTCCTTCGCAAGTGCCCCGTGGCTGAGGCCATGTGGTTAACATGTGGCAACAAGCACAGCCTTACCTCTAATGAAATCAACACCCCAACCCAAATGTAGACAAGCACAGCCTTACCGCTAATAAAATCAACACCCCAACCCAAATGTAGACGATCATGCCGTTCTAAACTAGGTTTTCACGTTACAGAACACCTAGATGGAGAATAGCTAACTAAACTACGCCTGTTTGTAAATCATAGCCGTTTATTAATCCGAGAAACGATGCAAAGACTGCTGCTGCTGCTACGATTTGGCAGGTTTGACAAAGTCATGGTTTTTCTGGTATTAGGGCTTCTAAAGGGCCCCGTAACTTAAATCGTGTTGATTCGGGAAAAGCGGACACCAGCAGCCCTTTTTTCGAATAGCAACGAGAGACAAGCAACTAACTGCTCAAACGACGGTAAAAATCCGCGAATCAGGAAGCTTCAAAGTATGCGGAGTGTGAACTCCTCGGGCTCCCGAGCCCTCCGGCGCAGCGTCCCGCCGCCCCAACACCGGGGCTTCTCCGAGAAGCTCCTCCGGGGCCCCGGGGTCCTTGGCACGAGGCCCGCCAGGCCCACCCCGCAGACAGGGCCCGCACCCTCCCCGCGGTCGGGGTCTCTGCCCGGCCCGGCCCGCCCGGCGTTCCCGCCAAGTTCGCCTCCGGCCGCCCCTTCCGCGCCCTCGCCGCCTCGGGGCCTCCGTCCCAAGGGCACACGGGCCCGCTCTCCTTCGGCGTCAGCCGCGGCCTGGGTGCGGCCCTGGCGCCGGGAAGAGGCCGGACGCAGGGCAGCCCCGCACCCCGGGGCGGAACGAGCACAGAAGTGTCGCCCGACTGCGGCAGGCTGGAAAGGCGCGACCGAGACGGCGGCGGCAGCCGAGCTTCCCGCCTGACGCAGCAGCAGAGCAGCGAGGGCCAAAGTGCGGCCGCCATCGCTGCCTCACCGCTCGCTCCCCTCTCCGTCCTCCTCGGCCCGGACTGCGGCTCCCTCCGTGACGCCCCCGCTCCCAGCCCTCACCTTCGGCGTCTGAGCGGGCCCGCAACAGCGGAGACTCGGACGCAGGCCCGAGGAAGCGGCTCGCAAGGCAGCGGCTGTTTATTTTCAGGGTCCTTGCCTGCGCCACACGCGGGTCTGCACACGGCCCCACACACGCCGCTGCGCACGGCTCTCCTCCGCCTCGCCCACGCGGCCAATCAGAGCGCGGGGCTCGGCAGTCCAATCAGAGCCGCCCGCAGAGAGGCCGCCCAGCCGGAGCGCGGGGCGGGGCGGGCCTGTGGCTGCGCGCGCGCGCCGCGGCCCTTCCCGTCGTACCCCGCGCGCGGCCTTTCCCGCCGGGATCGTGGCCCGGGTCCTCACGCTGGCAGTATGTGTCGCTGGTGGCGGCGACCTTGGCAGGAAATCTGGCTGTCTTCGCTATGCTGCTCTCTCTTGGCAGCTGGACCCGAGGGACGCCAGGGGACGAGTCTCAGTGCAGTGACTGCGATTAGCGCGTAGAGCCGGAGGAAATTCCTCCCCCTTCTCGCGCTCCCACCAGGTCATTGGCTTTCAGAGGCAGGCCCGGTGTCCCAATACGTTTAAGTTTCGAGAAGATCGTGGCTGCCAAGTCGCAGAAGTACAGACCCTGAGATTTGTTGCGCTTTTTGCGTTAGCATGGGCAGTTGGGAAAGGCCTTGGTGCTGTCTCTGCCAGGACTGATACTAGCCTCCCAAATTAAAGGTTCCCGGTGAGGGCGAAAGCCTGCCCCGGGGGAGGCCCTGAAGCTGGTGAAGGGAGTGGTTCTGAGACTGTCTCACGACACTCCCTGCGACCAATTGAGCACATTTATGACGAGCGACATCCCCTGGGACTTAAGGGGTAAGAGAGGGCCAGGAGAACCGTGCGATGTGGGTGACTTTCACTTTGTTAATTGCTACCCTTTACTGACACTATGTTGAACACAGTCTGTTAAATGATTTACAGAGATTAAGCCCTATTGATTTGAACCTAGGCTTAATGATAGATTCTCCATACAAGTGTTCTTTGCCTTTTCACAAACATAATCTCAAAAAACATAGCTTTGGAACTAGGAGGATCCTTAAAACAATGCATTTGTTCTGACAATTGAGTTTAGATTTGGTGTTTCCTCCAAAAGAGACCGTATATGTATTGATAGTCATAGATATGTTAGGATGAAACCAAAGGCTATCATCCCCATCCAATTCAGTTTGTTCCATATGAACTAAAATATTCTAGAATTTTGTGCCCCCTTTTAGAATGACTAATGTTAGAAAAAAAGATTTTTGTAATGGAAGAGTCCCAAGTCTCTTGAGCTCCAAAAGGTCCTGAAACTACCACACTCCTGTTAAACCTAATAACACTCCTTGAGGTTAGCATTCATTTCATGTCATGTCTGGTGTACCCCAGCAATGGACTTTTCGTTCCTACAATGACTCATTCTTTGAAATTAAGTGCACAGATCTACTAAGATGTTACAACTGACAAGAACAGACCTTGTTTGTATAATTAGTTATGTTGGTGACTTGTAGACTTGAGCTGTTCTTTTACCCCTACTTTCATCTCAGTTTCATCCTGGGTTCCATGGCTGTGGTTTTTGAAATTATGTGTATGAAAAGGCAGAGAGCACATGTGTTGGAGGCAGACATTAAACCTAGGATGGAATCACTGGTACTTAGTCATTGTAAACCATTTAGCAGATTGTGTTCAACACAGTGTTACTAAAGGGTGGCAATTATCAGAGAGTGACTCTATTAAGGACTAATGGTATTTTCAACTTTTTTTAACCAAAACATCTAAAGTAAAAAATGTTTTTAGTTCACCATGAAAAGGCTCCATTTCTAATAAAATTGAGTAAATGCCTAGCTATTTATGTATTGAGCTATAACACCAGAGTTGCCAATAATAAAATATTTTTTTGCATTTATATGATTTTATTACCAAGAAGCTTACACAGCTATATAGATTTCCTCTCTCTAATCTGATTAATCTTTATAGTATCTTGAGGTAACGTGTAGTGTAGCAATTGCAGACACTTAAGTAGTGACTTTGTAAGCTCTAACAATGAGTATGATGCAAGAGGCTATGTACAAAATCCAGCCTGGGTACCTGGGTACAACTATATCACACCAAGAGGACAATTAAAATTGCCATAGGAGGCAAATACTAATATTTTCTGACTTTCTTTTTTTGAAACAGAGCCTCAAGCTGTCACCCTGGGTAGAGTGCTGTGGCATCATAGCTCACAGCAACCTCCAATTCCTGGGCTCAAGTGAGTCTCCTGCCTCTGCCTCCCAAGTAGCTGGGACTGCAGGCGCCCGCCACAATGCCCGGCCATTTTTTGGTTGCAGCCGTCGTTGTTTGGCGGGCCTGGACTGGATTCGAACCAGCCAACCCAGGTGTATGTGGCTGGCGCCCTCGCCGCTTGAGCCACAGGCGCAGAGCCTTCTGACTTGTTTTTGTTTACCATCCAAATATAATGTTGCACAATGTGTTTCCTGTTCGTTATAGACCCAATATATAGGAATGGAATGTTCCTAAATATTTTTTTTTATTAAATCATAGCTGTGTACATTAATGCAGACGTGGGGTATGTTCCTAAATATTAAAAGAAATTTTTAAATAGCCAAATAAAATGAAGGTTATTATGAAATAGAGATATTGGAGATATTGTTCTGCAGATTTTTGGGGTTTTTTTTTTGAGACAGAGTCTCACTATGTCACCCTCAGTCGAGTGCCATGGCTTCACAGCTCACTGCAACCTCAGACTCTTGGGCTTAAGCGATTCTCTTGCCTCAGCCTCCCAGTCGCTGGGACTACAGGTGCCCGCCACAACGCCAGGATGTTTTTTGTTACAGTTGTCATTGTTTAGCAGGCCTGTGCCAGGTTCAAACCCACCAGCCTGGGCGTATGTGGCCGGCACCCACTCCACAGGTTTTAAAAGACTTAAGTGTAAAGAATGGAAATACAATGCGCTCTTCACTGCTTGGCACTGGGAGTAGTAACAACTAGTGGCTCTTCTCTACCTGGTGTGCAGCTTCCTGTTAATGACTGTTATTAATAGAGCCAGTCTGACCATGAGGCATTATGACCATCTCCAGAGAAGGTCTATGATGAAATTTACCTAGAGCAGCTCATATGCCCAGATATGCCTTTTGGTACACCTGTTTTATTAGAGATGTTTGAAAATAAGAAAGGAAAAAGATCACTCAAAAGATAAACTACAGGATGGTATTTAAAGAAAGAGGCTCCAATTACATTCCCTTGCCTGGAGATGTCATATTCCTCTCTCTCCTCTTGTGTTCTCTTGTGCTCAGCATTGCAGGGGTCATAGAAATGACCAGTTAAGACACATGCTCTGCCTTCAAAGAAGTTGCAGGATAACAAGGGCCATGGGAAATTTTTAAATGTCCTGGAGAAGATCAGCTAAAATGCTATGGTGAGTCCTTAAAAGGGGGACCAGTTGAGCAGCAAAACCTGCCAACTCTTAATTTCCCTTTAAATGCTCAGTTGCATAGCACATGCTTTAGATTCTGCTGTTAAATTGAGATGATATGATACAAACCCTTCCATGTCTTATTTTCCCTGCCTACAGGGAAATGGTGCTTTGTGACTTGACTTGGAAAGTATGTAACTAATAATTGATAATTCCACCTCTTATGTTTCCCTCTGAAACAGAAACAGCTAAAGCAAAATCCTGAAATAGGAGTCAGTAATATTAATAATAGCTAATCATTAATAAATATGAAGCTGTTATAACAGTGCCTGGCATAAGACAATAACTATTACAGTGTTATCTAGCATATGTATTTTTATTATTTATTGAGTGCTTACTATATGCCAGGCATCGTTTATAACCTCTTTATAAGTTTTCCCAAAACCCCTATGAGATAAGTACTTTTATTATCCCTAAGAGGAAACAGGTTCAGAGGTTAAGCAATCTGCCCAAAGTCAGAAAGTGAATAAGTGACAGGGCAGTCTTCAAACGCAAACAGCCCATGTACTCAAACACAATACTCCTGGCCTCCCAGCATGGGTTGAAGCCTAACCTATAATATAATATCCCACTGACTCCTTAAAGTGACAGTGTAGAGAGAGTAATATTCACAACACCCCTGGCCTCCCAGCATGTGTTGAGGCCTAATCCGATAATATAATACCCCACTGACTCCTTAAAGTGACAGTGACGGGTCCTCAAACTGCGGCCCACAGGCCACATGCGTTGGTGTGAATTGTATTTGTTCCCGTTTTGTTTTTTACTTTAAAATAAGATATGTGCAGTGTGCATAGGAATTTGTTCATAGTTTTTTTTTTTTCAGACTATAGTCTAGCCCTCCAACGGTTTTAGGGACAGTGAATTGGCCCCCTGTTTAAAAAGTTTGAGGACGCCTGGTTCAACACTCAAATAATTTAGTGAATGTTCCTTTAGTTAGTTGGTTTCCTGCTCTTTAACCTTGAATTGAAACTCGCTCTAATGCAAAGTAACTGGTTAGAGAAGAACGTTATTTGCAGATAGTTTTAAAAGTTTGAAAGTAGGCTCAGCGCCTGTGGCTTAACGGGCTAAGGCGCCAGCCACGTACACCTGAGCTGGCGGGTTCGAATCCAGCCCGGGCCCGCCAAACAACAATGGTGGCTGCAACCAAAAAAAATGGCCGGGCGTTGTGGTGGGCGCCTGTAGTCCCAGCTACTTGGGAGGTGGAGGCAGGGGACTCGCTTGAGCCTGGGAATTGGAGGTTGCTGTGAGCTGTGATGCCATGGCAATCTATCCAGGGTGACAGCTTGAGGCTCTGTCTCAAAAAAATAAATAAATAAATAAATAAATAAAAATAAATAAAAGTTTGAAAGTAAAACAAACCATTCTTTTTTTTAAAACAAGTATAGCATTCATTTTGTGAAAAGGTCATTTCTTTTTCTTTCTTTCTTTTTTTTTTATAGAGACAGAGTCTCACTTTATCGCCCTCAGTAGAGTGCCATGGCACCACAGCTCACAGCAACCTCCAACTCCTGGGCTTAGGCAATTCTCTGACCTCAGCCTCCCAAGTAGCTGGGACTACAGGCGCCTGCCACAACACCCAGCTATTTTTCTGTTTTTGCAGTTCTGCTGAGGCTAGGTTTGAACCCGCCTCCTTCAGTATATGGGGCCGGCGGCCTCTTTTTCTTTTTTTGAGACAGTCTCACTATGTTGGCCTCAGTAAAGTGCCATTGTGTCACAGCTCATAGCAACCTCAAATTCTTGGGCTTAAGCGATTCTTTTGCCTTAGCCTCTCACGTAGCTGGGCGTTGTGGTGGGCGCCTGTAGTCCCAGCTAGTTGGGAGGCTGAGGCAAGAGAATTGCGTAAGCCCAAGAGTTTGGGGTTGCTGTGAGCTGTGATGCCATGGCATTGTTGTTTACAAGGCTGGGGCCAGGTTAGAACCCACCAGCCCTAGTGCCTTAAGTTGTTTTTTGAGAGTGAATAATGTGTAAAATTTGATTATGTAGTGCCATAACCTACAAAAATAGTTTTTAAAGATTAAAATCAATTTTTAAAGGTTAAATTGAAAAAGATTACTATATGTACTATATTGTAAGTTAGAATCTAATACCTAGAACTGTATACTCTAGAACCTCAGAGTATTTAGTCTATTTCCTTCATTTTAAATGAGAAAAGGGGACCTAGAGAGTTACAGAGTTTATTTATTTATTTTTATTCAGAGTTTCTACGAATCCCAAAAAGAGCAGATGATTTTACATGAACTAAACTAGGGTGCCATCCACACCTCATGAGGGGCTTGATACCTGATTAAGCCAATTAATTGCAGTGGGGGTAAGAAAAGGAGAGTCCAGATTTTATACTATCCATTTGTTCTTTGTGTCTCCAGCCCTTTTCTTTGAAATTTAACACAAATAGCCATTCTAATGTATACATGAATCGCTTGTGAGTTTGGCAAGGATAAATTAGTATTTTTAAATCTTGAGAAATGTGTTCAAACCTCAATTTATGAAACATTAATTTTAGACTCTAAACTGTGATACTATGAAAATGTCTTTCAATTAACTATAAAAGAGAACATTTGTATTTATACTTGGCCAAAGAATGGTTTTTAGATAATGTAAATTTTACAGATAAAGCTAATGTTCCCTTTAACCACTCTCACCCTGAGTCTCATTTATTTTCCTTCTTCCAAGTATCATAAAAGTGGTGTATATCCTCCTGGTCTATTTTTTAATATTATGTTAAAAATGTATATATACATTAGTATATGTATCCATGAGCATAAATATCTGTCATATATATCCCAAACCATACCTGCACACTTAAAATTTGTACATAACTAGTATCCTATCTGTTGCCGATTTGTTTGTATCCCCTTATAAAAACATAAGATATACAAAGCAGGGACTTTGTATTACTTTGTCTTTTGTTTTTTTTTGTTTTTTTTTAGAAAAAGTCTCCCTTTTTCACCCAGGGTAGAGTGCAATGGCATCACAGCTCACAGCAACCTCAAACTCTTGGCCTCAAGCAATTCTCTTGCCTCAGCCTCCCAACTAGCTGGAACTACAGGAGCCCGCCATAAAGCCCAACTATTTTTTTGTTGCAGTTGTCATTGTTGTTTAGCTGGCCCACACCAGGTTCAAACCTGCCAGCCCCAGTGTATGTGGCTGGCCCTAACCACTGAGTGACAAGTGCCAAGCCCCGGG
This sequence comes from Perodicticus potto, assembly GCA_963574655.1. Lineage (NCBI taxonomy): Eukaryota > Metazoa > Chordata > Mammalia > Primates > Lorisidae > Perodicticus > Perodicticus potto. The sequence continues at coordinate 14,745 of CAUYRH010006676.1, forward strand.
CTATTTTTAGAGACTAGGTCTTGATCTTGCTCAGGCTGGTGTTAAACCCGTGAGCTCAGGCAATCAACCCTCCTTGTCCTCCCAGAGTGCTAGGATTATAGGCATGAGCCATTTGCTTAGTTTTTTTTTTTTTTGTTTTTTTTTTTTGAGACAGAGGCTCAAGCTGTCACCCTGGATAGAGTGCTGTGGCATCACAGCTCACAGCAACCTCCAGTTCCTGGGCTCAAGCGAGTCTCCTGCCTCCACCTCCCAAGTAGCTGGGACTACAGGCGCCCACCACAACGCCCGGCCATTTTTTGGTTGTAGCCGTCATTGTTGTTTGGCAGGTCCAGGCTGGATTCGAACCCGCCAGCTCTGGTGTACGTGGCTGGCACCTTAGCCCGTTGAACCACAGGCACCAAGCCTTTGCATTTATTTTTAACAGCAGATATGGTTCCCATTTTGTAGGTGAAAGAATGAAGACTCAAGGGAGCTTGCTTAAGATTGAAATATGACTTCTGACCTAGTCCTGTACCCTTCCACTAGCACCTCGGAGTGACATACATGGAATTCATTGCATGTGTGCCCTTGGCTTGAAAATTTAGATAAGTTTTGAAAGTTTAGGAGGTAACTGGTAAGAACATCTCAGTATTAGTTGTATTCCACAGAATGTAAGATCATCTCGAAATATATGCTGGTCATTACTTTGTTCTTTTCATGTGACTTCTAAAGGAATTCTAGAAGTTATTTTAGTCCTTCTAGCAGAACAGGTGATATAAAGATGCTGTAGTTGATGTCTTTCAGAGGACAAATACACATAACTGAGTGTCCTGGACTCAGTTTTGGAACTCTGTTTATAATTTTCAGAGTTCTTTTTTTATTTTTTTATTTTTTGTAGAGACAGAGTCTCACTTTATCGCCCTCAGTAGAGTGCCCAGGCGTCACACCAGCAACCTCCAGTTCCTGGGCTTAGGCGATTCTCTTGCCTCAGCCTCCCCAGTAGCTGGGACAACAGGCAGAATTCTTTTAGGAACCCCTGTCTATGCTTCCTAGAAACCTCTCTTTGTACACGTAGATGGTTTTAGTAGTAAATTATTGTTCATCACTCTTACTGTTGTCAGGGAGGATGTCACAGCAGGTAATCTGAACTGACTGGTTGGGGTGAAACTCTACTCCAGTGAGTAGTATTTATGGCTTTCCATAGCAAATTTCAGTTCAATTTTTTTGACAGTAAATCTACTTTTGTATCATTGTCAGATGTTTATGTAAGCTATTTATTTTATTTTAGTGATGTCCTCGCATTGCCCATTTTTAAGCAAGAAGAGTCAAGTTTGCCTCCTGATAATGAGAATAAAATCCTACCTTTTCAATATGTGCTTTGTGCTGCCACTTCTCCAGCAGTGAAACTCCATGATGAGACCCTAACATATCTCAATCAAGGTTAGATGCTTCTTCATTCATTAGTGTTATTACAGATAGGCTGGATTCATATTTACACTTAGATGTAAAAAATTAAATCTTTCTAGTGTGACACGTCAAACTAGAAGTCTTTCTTCAGAGATTTGAGTTCTAATGTCATATTTGAGATATATATCTCTATATCTATGTGTATATATATGTGTTTATATACATATATATGTTTATATACATATATATATATATATTTTTTTTTTATTGGCTTCTTTTGCTTACCTGCCCATTTTTAGTTCCCAACATCCTTCTAGTCCATGTCCCTGGATATCCTCATTGGTTATTCTCTGAGAAGGATTACCTTACCCAGCTCTGTTATCTACCAGTTGTGTGGCCTTTGACAAATCGCTTAAACTCTTTAAGTTTCAAATTTTTATTTGTAAAAATGGGATTGATAATACCTTAAAAAATTGTATCAGTTAAATGAGATCGTGTATGAAAGTACTTAGCACAGTGCCTACTTCTTTTTCTTTCTTTCTTTTTTTTTTTTTTTGAGACAGAATCTCACTTTGTTACCCTTGGTAGAGTGCTGTGGTGTCACAGCTCACAGCAACCTCCAGCTCTTGGGCTTAGGCAATTCTCTTGCCTCAACCTCCCAAGTAACTAGGACTACAGGTGCCTGCCACAACACCCAGCTATTTTTTTGTTGTTGTTGTAGTTTGGCCAGGGCTGGGTTTGAATCTGCCACCCTTGGTATATGGGGCCAGCACCCTACTCACTAAGTCACAGGCACCACCCGCACAGTGCCTACTTCTAGTAAAGGCTTATAGTTATTATTAATACTAATAAAGTTATTATATTCTTGGGTATTCCACCAAATGAATTTTATTCTTTCTGAATCAAGCAAATTAATTGTGATAAATATAATATGTAATTACTTTTTCTTCTAGGACAGTCTTATGAAATTCGAATGCTAGACAATAGGAAACTTGGAGAACTTCCAGAAATTAATGGGAAATTGGTGAAGGTAAAAGAAATGCACAATATTTTTTTTACCACTTCTTTTTGTTAAAACTAATACTCTTTTGCTTCCATAAAGGGCTTAATGCTTGGTGGTATCTTTTACCTGCCACAATTTTTTGACAGAGTGGTAAACTGATGTGTTTTTTCTTTTTTTTTTTTTTTTTTGAGACAGAGCCTCAAGCTGTCACCCTGGATAGAGTGCTGTGACATCATAGCTCACAGCAACCTCCAATTCCTGGGCTCAAGAGAGTCTCCTGCCTCTGCCTCTCAAGTAGCTGGGACTACAGGCGCCCGCCACAATGCCCAGCCATTTTTTGGTTGCAGCCATCATTGTTGTTTGGCAGGCCTGGGCTGGATTCGAACCCGCCAGCTCTGGTGTACGTGGCTGGCACCTTAGCCCATTGAGCCACAGGCGCCGAGCCCTGATGTGTTATTTCTATAGGGTCATAGTAAGCTCCTTTATTCACATGAATTTTTCAGAGCTGCAGAAACAGAGTGCTTACCACTGCAGCAAAGAGCTTGCCACTCTCTCAGAGTAGTCCCTTGGCTCAGTGAAGGAATGGAATAAAGTAATCTTGAGATTGTCAAAAATGCTTTCGTGTCTCTTTGGATGCTTGGTCTTACAGCAAGGCAAACAGAAGGACATTTCTCTTAGTCTTGATTGACAGTAAGGATTTTGAGGATTGACAGTATGATTGAGACAGAGGAGTTTTATCAACAGCCATAAAAGGTGATGGAGGGATTAATAGACACCTCTACAAAGTAAGAGTAACAAAAGAGAAAGGTGATGGAAATGAATTCCTTCCTACAAAGTTTCAAGTTGTAGGATGATTACCGAGCAAAGGACTTGGTGATTTTTTCATATACAGTTGAAGAACTGAGCCTGATATTATTATTATTATTTATTTTATTTTTTTTTGAGACAGAGTCTCAAGCTGTCACCCTGGGTAGAGTGCTGTGGCATCACAGCTCACAGCAACGTCAAACTCTTGAACTTAAGTGATTCTCTTGCCTCAGCCTCCCAAGTAACTGGGACTACAGGCACCCGCCATAACTTCCGGCTATTTTTTTTGTTGCCGTTGTCATTGTTGTTTAGTAGGCCCAGGTCGGGTTCCAATCCACCAGCCTCCGTGTATGTGGCTGGCACCCTACCTACTGAGCTACGGGCGCCTGAGCCTGATACTATTACACAGTATATCAGTGGAGGCATGTAGAAATGCTTCAGATAGAAGTCACATTTGCCTACTTACCATTAGGACTGATATTTAAGTCAAATTTTAAACATGAAATCAGATAACAATGTGATTATATTTGAGAAATTATAACATTTATCCTGAAATAGTACTTGTTATTATATGGATTTTAGAGTGAAACGGGTCTTAAGAAAAACAATTTTAGATTGTATCTAGAAACTGTCAGTGATTCCTACCAGTTTTCCTTTGTCAGCGCTGATTTTCACCAGGTCCTGTTATCATTTAATGTTGCTGTATCCTTTCAGAGTATATTTCGTGTAGTATTCCATGACAGAAGGCTACAATACACCGAGCATCAGCAGCTGGAGGGCTGGAGGTGGAACCGACCTGGAGATAGAATTCTTGATATAGGTGAGTTAAGAGAGCCTATTGATTAGGAAATGGCTTTAACCTTGGACTGAGAGTTCCTTTTCTTTACTTGACATTTACCTTAACTTGTATGTTTCAGAGACTTGATTAATGTGAACCTTGGAGTCGTTATTTACTAAGTATACAAAATCAGTTGTATGATGAGATAAAAATTTAAGTTGGAAGTATAAACACTTCAGTTCCATAGCCATTGCTTCTATTACTTGAGGATGATTTTGTTTTGTTTTTGAAGTTGTGCTAAAATACATATAACATAAAAGGTATTATTTTAACCATTTTATTTATTTATTTATTTATTTTTTTTAGAGACAGAGTCTCACTTCTCACAGCAACCTCCAGCTCCTGGGCTTAGGCGATTCTTTTGTCTCAGCCTCCCAAGTAACTACTATAGGCGCCCGCCATAATGCCTGGCTATTTTTTTGTTGCAGTTTGACCAGGGCTGGGTTTGAACCCACCACCCTTGGTATATGGGGCTGGCGCCCTACTCACTGAGCCACAGGCACTACCCTATTTTAATCATTTTTAAGTGTATAGTTTAGTAGCCTTAAGTGCATTTCACATTGTTGTGCAAGCATCACCACCATCTATCTTTAGAACTTTTTTCATCTTGTAGAACTGAAACTCTGTACCCACTAAATAATAACTTCCCATTCCCCCTTCTTCCCGGCCCCTGGTGACCACTATTTTCCTTTCTGTCTCTATGAATTGGACTACTCTAGGTACCTCACATAAATGAAGTTATACGTTATATGGCTTTTGGCAACTGGCTTTTGTTCACTTTGCATAGTGTTTTCAATGTTCATCCATGGTGTAGCATATATCAGAATTTCCCTCCTGTTTTAGACTGAATAATATTCCATTGTATATATCACATTTTTGTTATCCATTCATCCCTTGATAGACATGAGTTGGTTTTACCTTTCAACTACAGTGAATAACACTACTATGAACACTTATGTACAAATACTATTTTAGTCTTTGCTTTCAGTTCTTTTGAATACATACCCTAAAATGGAATTGCTGGATTACATGGTAAATCTATTTTTTTTTTTTTTCAGTTTTTGGCTGGGGCTGGGTTTGAACCCGCTGCCTCCGGCATATGGGGCCGGCACTCTACTCACTGAGCCACAGGCGCTGCCCAGTAATTCTATTTTTGATTTTTGGGGGTGGGTGGGGGAAAACACTATGTTGTTTTCCACAGTGACTACACATTTTACATTTCTTTTTTTTTTTTGTGACAGAGTCTCACTTTGTCCCCCTCTGTAGAGTGCGGTGGCGTCATAGCTCATAGCAACCTCAAACTCTTGGGCTCAAGTGATCTTCTTGCTTTGGCCTCCTGAGTAGCTGGGACTATAGGCGCCCACCACAGCGCCTGATTATTTTTATTGTTATTTATTTATTTATTTATTTTGAGACAGAACCTCAAGCTGTGACCCTGGATAGAGTTCTGTGGCAACACAGCTCACAGCAACCTCCAATTCCTGGGCTCAAGTGAGTCTCTTGCCTCTGCCTCCCAAGTAGCTAGGACTACAGGCACCCGCCACAACGTCCGGCCATTTTTTGGTTGCAGCCATCATTGTTGTTTGGCGGGCCCGAGCTGGATTTGAACCAGCCAGCTTGGGTGTACGTGACTGGCACCTTAGCCCGTTGAGCCACAGGCGCCGAGCCAATGACTGATTATTTTTGGAGACGAGGTCTTGCTCTTGCTTAGGCTGGTCTCAAGCCCATGAGCTCAGACAATCCAACCACCTCAGATTCCCAGAGTGCTAGGATTACAAGCCTGAGCCACATTTTACATTTTGACCAACAGTGCTCAAAGGTTCCAATTTCTCCATATCCTCGTTTTCTGGTTTTCTTTCCTTTTTGATAATAGCCATCCTAATCGGTGGGTGTAAAGTGGTATCTCACTGTGATTTTGATTTGCATTTCCATGATGATGAGTGATGTTAAGCATCCTTTCACTTGCCTGTTGGCTATCTATATATTTTCTTTGGAAAAGTGTCTATTCAAATCTTTTGTCCTGTTTTGTTTTGTTTTTTTTTTTTTTTTGAGACAGAGCCTCACTCTGTTGCCTGAGCACTCTATCCTAGCTGCTTATAGCAACCTCAAACTCTTGGGCTCAAGAGATCCTCTTGCCTAAGCCTCCTGGGTAGCTGGGACTACAGGCGTCCAGCTTGTTTTTCTATTTTATTTTAGTAGGGATGGAGTCTTCCTTTTGCTCAGGCTGGTCTTGAACTCCTGAGTTTAAGCAATCCACTCAGCTCAGCCTCCCATAAGGCTAGGATTACAGGCGTGAGCTACTGTGCCCTGCCCTTCCATATGTTTTCTTCAACCATTTTATAGTTTTAGGTCTTTGTTCAGGTCATGGACCCCCCTCCCTTTTTTTTTTTTTTTTTTGACATTTCATAAATTTAATTGCAAGAAAATTTTTTTTTTTTTGACATTTCATAAATTTAATTGCAAGAAAATTTTTTCCCCTCCCTTTTTTTTAAGAGACAGAGTCTTTGTAGCCCCAGGTAGAGTGCAGTGGCATCATCATAGCTCACTGCAACCTCAAACTACTGGGCTCACGTGATTCTTCTGCCTTAGTCGCTTAAATAGTTGGGGCTACAGGCACATACCACCTCTCTCAGCTGATGTTGTAATGTTTTTTGTGGAAATGGGATCTCCTGCTTAGGCTTGTCTTGAACTCTTAGCCTCAGGCAATCCTCCTGCCTTGGCCTCCTGGGATTATTGGCATGAGCCACTATACCCAGCCTATAGCTATCCTCTTAATGTGCTTCTACAGTAACACTAGACTGAAGACTGTAGGTGAAACAGATTATAAATTACATGAGAATTTCATGAGAATAGAGGTAGTTTATAGATTTAACTCATCTTGAGGATTTTGACAAATTAAAAGGAAGCTACCAGGGCAGCGCCTATAGCTCAGGGGATAGGGTGCTGGCCATATACACTGAGGCTGGTGGGTTCAAACCTGGCCTGGGCCAGTTAAAACAATAATGACAACTGCAACAACAAAAAGATAGTCAGGCATTGTGGTGGGCGCCTGTAGTCCCAGCTACTTTGGAGGCTGAGACAAGAGAATTGCTTAAGCCCAAGAGTTTGAGGTTGCTGCGAGCACAGCACTCTACCAAGGATGACAGCATGAGACTCTATCTCAAAAAAAAAAAAAGAGGCTGCCAGCTTGGCGCCTGTTGCTCCAAGCCTTTGGTTAGGATGTGAGCCACATACTCCAGAGCTGGTGGGTTCGAACCTAGCCCAGGCCTGCTAAACAACAATGACAACTGCAACAAAAAAATAGCCAGGCGTTGTGGTGAGTGCCTGTAGTCCCAGCTACTTGGGAGGCTGAGACTAGAGGATCGCTTAAGCCCAAGAGTTTGAACTTGCTGTGAGCTGTCACGTGGCAGAACTCTACAGAGGGCAACATAGTGAGACTCTGTCTCAGAAGAAAAAAGAAAAAAAAAGGAGGTTGCCTTTAAATTACCTTATTTTAAAAACTTTTTAAAGAAGAAAAGCATTCAGAATGAAAGTACTTAAGTCAGTTTCAACTGTAATGAAAACTTTTCCATTGGCATAAAAGAAGTTTAGGGTATAATACAGAAAATCTTAGTAATTAGGAACAAGTAATATAAGAATTAGTACTTTTGGGGCAGCGTCTGTGGCTCAGCAAGTGGGGCGCCGGCCCTATATACCGAGGGCTGCGGGTTCAAACCCGGCCCCCGCTGAACTGCATCAAAAAATAGCTGGGCATTGTGGCGGGCGCCTGTAGTCCCAAGCTACTCGGGAGGCTGAGGCAAGAGAATCGCCTAAGCCCAAGAGCTGGAGGTTGCTGTGAGCTGTGTGACGCCACAGCACTCTACCGTGGGCAACAAAGTGAGATTCTGTCTCTGAAAAAAAAAAAAAAGAAAAATTAGCCAGGTGTGGTAGTACGTGCCTGAAGTCCAACTACTCCTGAGGCAGGAGGATCTCTTTTTTTTTTTTTTTTTGAGGCAGAGCCTCAAGCTGTTACCCTGGATAGAATGCCGTGGCATCACAGCTCATAGCAACCTCCCAATTCCTGGGCTCAAGTGAGTCTCCTGCCTCCACCTCCCAAGTAGCTGGGACTACAGGCGCCCGCCACAACGCCCAGCCATTTTTTGGTTGCAGCCATCGTTGTTTGGTGGACCCGGGCTGGATTCAAACCCGCCAGCTCAGGTGTACGTGGCTGGCGCCTTAGCCCATTGAGCCACAAGCGCCGAGCCAAGAGGATCTTTTAAGTCCTGGAATTTGAGGTTGCTGTAAGCTAGGCTGATGCCACGTTACTCTACCCAGGGCAACAGAGTGAGACTCCAGCTCAAAAAAAAAAAAAGAATCAGTGCTTTCTTATCTAAAACCAAGTAGCTGTCAGACTTGTTCAATGATTACCATTTTGTTTCTCAGATATCCCAATGTCTGTGGGTATAATTGATCCTAGGGCTAATCCAACCCAACTAAATACAGTAGAGTTCCTGTGGGACCCTGCAAAGAGAACATCTGTGTTTATTCAGGTAAGGCACTGCAGATGGGGTTTCAGTTATAAAGACGCATGTCTGACTACCACTTTGTTTTATAAAGGATAAAACATATTAAATTTGAAATCCTAGCCTGACCGTCAACTCCAGGCCCCTCAAGATGTTCCTTAGAGCATTGAGGAGTTTTCCAAATTGCTCTTCTAATTACCACAGTTTATTTATTTGTATTTCCCCATAATGCTTGCTAATGTCTGCAAAATATACCATTCTTTGGGTGTACCATAACTTACCTAACAATTATTTGTATTTAGATTGTCCTAATTTTTTTTATTATCCATAATGTTGTTTTGATCATCTTTATACTTAATTTTTCAAATTTTTTATGTATGTATGTACTTATTTATTAAGACAGAGTCTCACTCTGTTGCCCTGGGTAGAGGTGCCATGGAATCATCATAGCTTACAGCAACCTCAGCCTCTTGGATTCAATCCTCTTACCTCAGCCTCCCAAGTGGTGGGACTACAGATACCCACCATAAGGCCTGGCCGGGTTTTCTATTTTTAGTAGAGTTGGAGTTGCGCTCTTGCTCAGGCTGGTCTCGAACTCCTGAGTTCTAGCAATCCACCTGCCTCAGTCTCCAGAATGCTAGAATTACACTTGGTTTTTAAATTTTTTTTTTTTTTTTGAGACAGAGCCTCAAGCTGTCACCCTGGATAGAGTGCTGTGGCATCACAGCTCACAGCAACCTCCAATTCCTGGGCTCAAGCGAGTCTCCTGCCTCCGCCTCCCGAGTAGCTGGGACTATAGGCGCCCGCCACAACGCCCGGCCATTTTTTGGTTGCAGCCATCATTGTTGTTTGGCGGGCCCAGGCTGGATTCGAACCCGCCAGCTCAGGTGTACGTGGCTGGTGCCTTAGCCCCTTGAGCCACAGGCGCCAAGCCTGTTTTTAAATTTTTTTAAATTTTTCTTTTTTTTTTGAAACAGAGCCTCAAGCTGTCACCCTGGATAGAGTGCTGTGGCATCATAGCTCACAGCAACCTCCAATTCCTGGGCTCGAGCGAGTCTCCTGCCTCCGCCTCCCAAGTAGCTGGGACTACAAGCGCCCACCACAACGCCCGGCCATTTTTTGGTTGCAGCTGTCATTGTTGTTTGGCGG
>CAUYRH010006678.1:0-17356 GCA_963574655.1 Perodicticus potto
ATCTTGTCTGATCTGGATGAAGTGGTCCAGGAAGTGGGGTTTGAGAAGGCGGGCCCTGCATTCGTGGAGGAGGAGGTGGCCCTCTCGGTGCAGGCCATATACCAGGACTCATTCCCCCCGGCTGTGTAAATGGAGGACTCAGAGTTCCTTGATCTTCAGTGAACTGGGGTAAAGAGCTGGGATTGTAATGGTGAGGAGGGGGTGCAGTTACAGGTGGACCACCATGCTGAGGTGGGGGAGGTCCTGGAGGAGGATGATTCATATAAGGTGGCATCTGGGCAATCATATGTCCAGGGGGAGGGGTTATTGGTGGTGGAGCAGAGGTCATTGGTGGAGGTGGAGCTTGGCTATACACCAAGTGAGGAGTACCTGCAGCCTGGGGAGGATGTGGCATTGGATGGCTTATTGGTGGTGGTGGAGGTGGGGGTGGTGCATAATGTTGCTGTGGAGGCATAATATGATGAGGGTGCGATACCACTGGTTGGCCCTGATATTCAGGATGATGGTGAGCAGGTGCTGGGGCAGGAGGAGGTGGTTCTCTAGCACCTGAATTTGAGTCATCCTGAATAGGGACAGTTATTAAATTGCTGTGTTTTCTTGTTGAAATACGAAAAGTTTCCTGACTGACTGAACGAGGTGGAGGTGGAGCCATGGACAATTCTGCTGGAGGAGCACGAATATCCTCATGTGGCTGATTATAGTGCTCATGTGGCACATGCTGCAAAGGAGGTGGTGGCATCATGATGTGCTGCTTTGGCGGAATATGGCTCATATGGTGCTTGTCTGGTGGCATTATAAAACGATCAGGGATTTCAGTTGGTGGTGGGGCAATAGGAGGATGAACATTTTCAAGTGAAGCACAGGTAACAGGTTTTCCAGCTCTCATATGGCGATGGTTGATATGAGCCTGTAAGTCTCTCTGAGACAAATACGTTCGCTTGCACCCTTGAACAATGCTACACATGAAGAGAGAACCTCGTGTACACTGCTCAATTCGCTGCACAGGATCACTACAGCTAAATTAGAAGGGGAAAAAAATAAATTTACTAAGAAGAGAATGTAAAAATAATGCAATAGTTTTCAAAAATACACCTATTTCAAAACTAGTTACACAAGATACGGCAAAAGGTCACAGTTAAAATTTACAATTAACCCTGCATGAACCTTTAATCCTCCCTACCTTGTTATGTGCTAGCCATTAAGTATCAGCATTTCTGTCAACCTCTAAACCCTTAATATCAGACTAGGTTTTAAGAAGAGACCATATTCCTCCGAAGACCTAGAATTTATCTAATTTTCTCAAGCAACTCTATGCTTTGCATCCATTTGTAAAAAAAAAAAATAATCCAAGAAGGGCAAACCAAAGAATTACTTATAATCATGAAATTCACACTGGTATAGTATTATTAAGCATTTGTTGAGCAAATACTAAGAGCAAGACACTAGATGCTGTAAGGATTATCACAAGATCAGCCTCATTATCAGAGCTGGCCCTGATATTCAGTAAAAAAGCATTAATTAACACCATCTCCCCACCAACGTGAAGCCTGTAGAGTTGATTACTTTGGCCCTATCATATTACTTATGATAAATTTAACATAAACATTTTATTTATTTATTTCTTGAGACAAGAGTCTCACTTTGTCACCCCAGTAGAGTGCTGTGGTGTCATAGCTCTCAGCAACCTCAGACTCTTGGGCTCAAGTGATTCTCTTATCTCAGCCTCCTAGTAGCTGGGACTACAGGTACCTACCACAATGCCCAGCTATTTTTATGGACAGGGTCTCACTCTACCTCAGGCTGGTCTTAGAACTCAAGAGCTCAGGCGATCCACCTGGCTCGGCCTCCCAGAGTGCCTGGATTAAAGGCGTGAGCCACCATGCCCAGCCAAAATAAAAATTTAAATTCAAACCATGACTACCTAGAGACCCTTAAGGAAGGAGTTTTTCTGAATTGTCAGAAAAAATGTGCTCCTACAAAGGAGCACTCTCTAAATTTAACTGAACGTTTTAATGACTCAGGATCAAAACTATAACTATTCTTCATTTCACTATATTTAATTCACTCTTGCCTTTAAAGTCTTAACATAGTGGAAAGAGGACTAAGCTAGGAACACAAAGAACTGGGACCTAGTATTGGCTCTCTAATTTGAAGAAGTAACTTAACTGTTTTCATATTTGTTTCTTCACTTGCAAAATGGGGTTAAAGTATCTGTTCTACCTAACTCACAATGGTTTTATGTCTATTTCATATTACTTAGGAGTATTCTCAAGATCAAATGAAACAATAAAAGTGACAAAATTTAGTCACTAGTTAAAGCACTACATATATACAAATATAAGCTATTACCACTGGCTATGTGTGTCAGGTCATTTAAACTATATTAAATGGTTCTATGTTCTTGATTTTGAGTTGTTCCTATTTTTTCATTCTTGCTGTAAGGTTGGCACTCATTATTGATATTATGCTTCCCTTCATTGGACATTTGGCACACTTACCATGTTTTGCTTCTAATTCACTGTAGGTTTGGAAACATCTCTACATTAACAGGATGCAAGGCATTTTCTTTTGGTTGATGCTTAAAAGCGGCAGCACATAATATTTATATTAACTTTGTTGTTTTTTGTTTGTTTGTTTTTTGAGACAGAGCCTCAAGCTGTCGCCCTAGGTACAGTGCCATGTCATCACAGCTCACAGTAACTTCAAACTCCTGGGTGTAAGCAATTCTCTTGCCTCAGCCTCCCATGTACCTGGGACTACAGGTGCCCACCACAACGCCCCACTATTTTTTGGTTGCAGTTGTCACTGCTGTTTGGCAGGCCCGGGCTGTATTCAAACCCGTCGGCTCTGGTGTATACGGCTGGCACCTTAGCCACTTGAGCTACAGGCACCAAGCCTATATTAACTTTGGTTGTCTTTTCTTTACTTCCTGATCTGAGTCTATTAATCTAGGTAGGATTCTGTCCTAAAATAGCCAAGGACCAGCAAGTGAGATGCTTACTAGAGTTACATTAGTACCTTGAAAACAATTTCCTTTTAAACATTAACACTGTAACACTTATATAAAACAGAAAACTTTGTTTTTTCCTGAGATAAAGTCTCACTATGTCACCCTTGGTAGAGTGCCCAGGTGTCATAGCTCATAGCAACCTTGCTTAAGCGATTCTCTTGCCTCAGCCTCCCAAGTAGCTGGGACTACAGGTACCCGCCACAATGTCTGGCTATTATTTTGTTGTAGCTGTCATTGTTGTTTAGATGGCCTGGAATGGGTTCAAACCCGCCAGCTCCAGTGTATGTGGCCGGCACCCTAGCCACTGAGCTACAGATACCCAGCCAAGAGAAAACTTTTGAAAGTCCTTTATATAATGCTTTATCACATCTGAAATCCTTTAATCAAATTTACTATATAACTTAAGGTGAATGTATACCATGTCAGAAAATTAGACATTTAGAGAAGAAAACATCCTAAACAAATGATATGTACCCCTAATTTCATAACTCTTCCAAATTATTATTCTATAGAAGGAATATTCTTTAAACTCACAGTACAGTATAAAAACACACCAAGAGAATTAGTTGTCATAATCCTAGCACTCTGGGAGGCTGAGCTGGGCAGATTGCTTGAGCTCAGTCTGAGCAAGATCAAGACCTCATCTCTACTAAAAATAGAAAAATTAGGCAGGTGTGGTGGTACATGTCTGTAGTCCCAGCTACTCAGGAGGCTGAGTCAAGAGGACCCCTTGAGCTCAGGAGTTTGAGGTTGCTATGAGCTATGATGCCATGGCACTCAACCCCAGGGTGACAGAATGAGACTCTAGTTTCAAAAAAACAAAACACAAAAGAAGTTTCTTGCATAGCCTTTCGTAAGTCTTCCTTTTTTTTTTTTTGTAGAGACAGAGTCTCACTTTATCACCCTCGGTAGAGTGCCGTTGCATCACAGCTCACAGCAACTTCCAACTCCTGGGCTTAGGTGATTCTCTTGCCTCAGCCTCCCAAGTAGTTGGGACTACAGGCGCCTGCCACAACGCCCAGCTATTTTTCTGTTTTGCAGTTTGGTGGAGGCCGAGTTTGAACCCACCACCTTCGGTATATGGGGCCGGCGCCCTACTCGATGAGCCACAGGCGCCGCCCACCATTTGAAATATTTTCATCGAACTGGTTAACATACCCAGCTATTTTTTTGTTGCAGTTTGGCCGGTTTGAACCCGCCACCCTCGGTATATGGAGCCGTCGCCCTACCCACTAAGCCACAGGCGCGGCCCAGTAAGTCTTCCTTTTTTAACTGACAAAAATTCCTGGTTTATTCTCTTTTCTTCAAAATGGACCTAGCTGTTTATAACTTGTTTGATGAGTCCATGTCATGTATTCTAAGATATACCCAAGACATAAAGACATAATGATCAGATTTGAAGGTATTAAATAAGAGCTTATACTTATATAGTGCTTACTATATACTAGGTACTATCTATCACCCACTTATCTGTCTATCTATCACTCACCCAAGGAGGCAGGTATTAACAGCCTTATTTCACAGATAAATAGTTTATGTCACATAGCTAATAAATGACAGAACAGGGATTTGAACCCTGGAATTCTAATTCTGTTATCTTTGCTCTCAATCAGTATACTATACTACTTCTCTAGTGCCCCATTTAAAAAAAAAAAAAAAAAAAAATAGGGCGACAGCTGTGACTCAGTGGGTAGGGTGCCGATCCCATATACCCAGGGTGGCGGGTCGAACCCAGCCCCAGCCAAACTGCAGCAACAACAACAAAAATAAATAAATAAATAAATAAATAAATAATAACTTTTGGTTTATACTAATTCTCTGATCTCAGATAAATATATTTCTTCATTTTGGCCAATTTGGATTATCTGATATTGGCCATGTAGCCCTTATATTAAAAAAAGGGGGGGCAAGGGGGTCCTGGCGCAGTGGTTCATGCCTATAACCCTAGCATTCTGGGAGGCCAAAGTGGGTGGACTGCTAGAGCTCAGGAGTTTGAGACCAGATTGAGTATGAGCAAAGCCCTGTCTCTACTAAAAACAGAAAAAATTACCCAGGCATTGTGCTGGGTGCCTGTAATTGCAGCTACTTGGGAGGCTGAAACAAGATAGCCTGAGCCCAGGAATTGGAGGTTGCTGTGAGATGCCATGACACTCTGGGGCAACAAAGTGAGACTCTGTCTCAATAAATAAATAAATATATAAAATAATGGCCAAAACCAGCTCTGGGCTTGCAGAGAAAGATTTGCCATGTCTCCATATTTTATCTACTGCCTGGTTTACATCACCCCTAACCTTTAACCTAATTTGCAAATCAAATTATTCTACAAACTTTACTGTTTAAAAATGTAATGATGATCTTATCTTACCCTGGACACATTTTATCTCCTTTTTTTTCATGTAAAATAGCACAGTCATAGCAAAAAACATGTTTGCATGGAATCTGTAAACAAAGACACTATAGTTAAGCATACTAAAACAAATTATTTCCACAAAAAGTAACAGTAAGCTTAGTGACATAGAAAGCACTTGAGAAATACTTGATTAAATGAGCATTTATTAAGTACTAATTCTAGAAACGTAATAATTTTTTTTCAATTACAAACCCTTTTCAGAATGTGATAAAATTTCTGGCCTTTTCCCCAATAAATGCATACATGCACATACACTTTCTGAAAGTGTAAATCCTATAAATTGCTAGTCATAGTCTCTGAAGGCTAAAAGCTCCTGAAGAAACTGTAATTATGTTTTATTTTTCCCTATTTCTCCTGAAATTATTCCAAAGTAATAAAATAATAAGTTTCTCCTACATTTAATACAAATAGTATTTTCTTCTGGTACTCTTAAGTTAATAAACTTTTTTAAAAATCTAAAAATAAATCAAAAGGACACAGCAAAACTATGTTAAAAGCACATATTAAAACTCACAACTCACTACTATTATTTTGCTGTGGTACACAGAAAAGCAACAGTATGCATGCACCTTCCATCATCACAGATATACTATTGAATTCAATAACTTTTCAATCTTTTCTTCAGAAATGATACGTTAAAATTACAGTTAGGGCTGTGAAACTTTTTTAATGATTAGAATTTAATTTTTGAAAATTATAAATTTTTTTATTCAGTTTTAGAAAAAAAAATATGGCCTTCCGAAATGAACTGACTTTATTCTGTTCTACTAGAAAAAAAAAATTTCCTTAATAAACCAGAATAAATGTAAAAGGGTTGGTATCAAATAGTCCAAAGAAAGTGTTTAGTTTTCAGAAGTTAGCGTCCTTAATTAATAAAGTAATATTTTACAAGAATTCAAGAATTTGTCAAGATCATCATATTAAATTCATAGTATTCCAATATCTCCCTCAGTTATTTCATACTTATTTAAAATGTCACAAACTTAGTCATTACACAATGAAAAACCTATGCACTTAAATTTAATTTTTAAATTTTTTTTCATAGCTAGAATTCTACCACTAGGCAAATGCTCACATTTACAAAGACGATATTTAATCATGCTTACCATTCGTCCATAGATTTTAATAGGCAATCCACATTTGTCACAGAAATGAACTGGTGTATCATCCTTTTCACCTAAGATGTTAATCTGTTGAAATGATATAATTAAAA
The DNA here is from genome assembly GCA_963574655.1 of Perodicticus potto. NCBI lineage: Eukaryota > Metazoa > Chordata > Mammalia > Primates > Lorisidae > Perodicticus > Perodicticus potto. The sequence goes on from CAUYRH010006678.1 coordinate 6,634, forward strand.
TTTCCTTCTTAAGCAACTCTAAAGATTATATATATAATTTATACAAGGAATTAGTGTTTTATGAAAGTTAAAACAGTTAAGAACAATTATTTCTTGGCATAATCCTTACATACTCCCCAGCATCAGCTGTACTACCATTAGTTTAATTTTTTTTTAAAGTGTTAATGGTTATTGATCTTACTCTAAACTACTTAGAACTATTTTTGAAAATAGGGCATGAATAAACAAATGATTTGTGTAAACTAAAAATCATAGCTATAAACAAAAGTTCATTCCAGACATTCTTTATGTATTTTGCATTGCTCCAATAAAACATTTTAAGTACTTCATACTTAAAATATTTTATGATTCTAACAAAATTTTTCATTTTAAGCTATACCTGAAAGTCCCAAAAAAGGTGTCCAGGAAATCTTCGCTGACTTCCAAACAGTTCACCCCCTTTACAGTCATACCGTTCTTCTTCATTATAATCAAATCCTTCTGAGGAAAGAAAGTGTTACTCATTAACTTTTCAAATCTCAAATTTCACTTTGAAAATACATATACATGGCAAAATAGTTCTATTCACTGAAAAGTCCATCTAATGCCTTTCAAAGCTCATTCTAAGAACAAGATAATCAAGATCAGATTAAAAAACACCAACTAGAAATGATCTTTGTGATCTAGTCCAAATTACATCATAACTGAGGTTTTACCATATGGAGATTTATAATAACAGATAAGATTAGTGACAAAATCAGGAACAGACCTCAGATCTTCTGACATCTATTCAAGTACTCTTATCAATTCACTAGACTATATCTAATATAAAACTTTATAGACTATCATCAGGCTTGTATAATTTTTTTTTTTTTTTTTGAGACAGAGCCTCAAGCTGTCACCCTGGATAGAGTGCCGTGGCATCACAGCTCACAGCAACCTCCAATTCCTGGACTCAAGCGAGTCTCTTGCCTCTGCCTCCCAAGTAGCTGGGACTACAGGCGCCCGCCACAACACCCGGCCATTTTTTGGTTGCAGCCGTCGTTGTTTGGCGGACCAGGGCTGGATTCGAACCCGCCAGCTCAGGTGTACGGGGCTGGTGCCTTAGCCCGTTGAGCCACAGGCGCCGAGCCACTTGTATAATTTTTTAAGATAACAATCACATTTATTCTACTCTACCTATAAAAGTGGCATCATGCTGCAAGAGAATAATTTTATTGCCAAAAAATAAGGAAAACAAAGCATTCTGTAGATTTTCTTCTTATGACTTAATAAATCAGGTATCCTCTTCTTCAGACCTAAATGGGGTGTGATTTTAGAAACATTCAACATATTCATACTTTATCCTATCAATTAAAACCTCTCCCCAGTTAATTACCCAAACAATAAGAGCTATACCATATCTTCTTACATATCTTTTCCTAAACTGCATATATCAATAAACTTAAGACAACAGGAAGATCAAATAGGCTCAATTTCTCTGGCCTAATTAAAAAATTGATACTCATCTTCTCATGCCATACAAAAGAACAGAAAACTAATGAACAGTCTGATGAGAATTCTAGGTAGAATCCAATTACCTAAAGTAAAGCTGAGAAGACAAATATATCCCTCCAGGGTGCCAGGCTTCTCAGGACTCTTTTGGCTCTAGAACTGGCAAACAGAGTAGCCAAGCACACAGGTTTTAACTTTACCCACATGGCTAACTTACACCACCTAAACACAGAGACACACACAAACACACACAGAGACAATGATGCAAGTATACTGCTATTTAATTGCCTCCAATACAAACATATAGTTAGTTCAAAGTCAGGGTGCTCTTACAAATTATTCCTAAGTGTCCCTAGGCTCCTATATGGGCCATTTACTACTTACAAAAGCTGGTGCCATCTAAAATTCAAAGTAAAGAAAATCAAATTTTCAAAGAAAATTATTGAGATCAACAGCAAAGAAATTAAACGCACTTTTCAGAGTAGTTTAACTTGTACTCCAATCATTAAACTATATATTATATGTTTGTACAGATATCACACTGCTCCCAAAATTCAACATTTTGATTAATACCTAGGGAAAAAAAAAATTTTTTTTTAAATTCCAAATAAGTGACTCAAAAGTATCCAATAATTATCTTCAGCTTCAGTTTATTCTATTAAGAGAGAAACTAGTAATGGTAGTTCCCTCTAGAGAAGGAACACATGAGAAGAAAAGGATACAGAGGAATTTGGCTTGTTTGCATTGTTTGAATTACTTCCATAAAAATGTATCTATACATAACTGTGTAGTTTTTTTTTTTTTTTAAAGCCAAAGAGTGGGAGGTGACCCTAAATTACAAAGAAGCAGTAGCTGCCCTAGCTTTTTACTACTACAATTTATAACACTTAGACTTCAAACATACTTAGTCAACATATGCAGGTGGTCAACAAAAGGAACTAGGCCAGCTATCCTGATAAGTACATACGGTGTATGTGTGGTCTGTGAAATAATTAAGGAGGTGGTCAATGTAGGGAGGTGGTCAACTATGGAGGTGCTACCATACAGACGAATAGGTGGAACAAAACAGAAAGTCTAGGCTGGGAGATGGGCCCAGTGGCTCACACCTGTAATTCCAGCACTTGGGAGGCTGAGGCAGGTAGACTGCCTGAGTTCACAAATTCAAGACCAACCTCAGCAAGAGCAAGACCCCGTCTCTAAAAAAAAGCCAGGTGTCATGGCGGGTGCCTGTAGTCCTAGCTACTTGGGAGGCTGAGGCAAGAGAATGACTTGAGCCCAAGAGTTTGAGGTTGCTGTGAGCTAAGATGCCACAGCACTCTACAAAGGGTGACCAAGTGAGACTCTGTTTCCAAAAAAAAAAAAAAAAAAAGTCAAGGCTGAGTGTGGTGGCTCTTATTACTCTGAGAGGCTGAGCTGGAGAGGATCATTTGAGGTCAAGAGTTCAAGAAAAGCCTGAGCAAAAGCAAGATACCGTTACTACTGAAAATAGAAAAAAATGATGAGGCATGATGGTGCATGCCTGTAATCCCAGCTACTCAGGGGGCTTGAGCCCAGAAGTTGGAGGTTGCAGTTAGCTATGATGATGCCACTGTACTCTAGTCCAGGTGACAAGAGTGAGACAAGAAAGGAAAGAGAAAAAAGGAAAGGGAAGGAAATGGGGATGGGAAGGGAGGGATAGGGGAACAGAAAGGAAGGAGGAAGGGAAAGGAAGGGGGAATGGGAAGGAAAGGAATGGAAAGGAAAAGGAGGAAAGAAAGGGAAATCTATAAATATACACAAATACTTTTAGAACTTTAATTCATACATGATAGCAGAACTCCTATTCAACAGCTGGGACAATGGCTAGCTGTTTTGAAGAAAAAATAAAGTCAAATGCCATTTTCTACTTTTCTTAATAACCAAATACGTATCCATAAATATTCCAAAGCAATAAACTTTTTCTACAAAAGTACACAGAGCAAACATCATGGGACATATGGTCTGAATCACAATTACTTAACTCTGCCATTATAGTATGAGAGCCATATGTAATACTTAAATGAATGGGCATGGCTATGTCCCAATAAAACTTCATTAATAAAAACAGGGCCATATTTGGCCCACAAGCCATGGTTACCTGATCTGTATTGAAAGGTAAGACGGAAAAACTCTCTTATACTCACAGAGTAAGAGAAGCCTTTCTAAGTGCCATAAAACCCCAAAGTCTTAACAGCAGAGATGGGATAGCTGACTAGAAAGAATCTTCAAACTTCTCTACAATAAAAGTTTTATATACAAAATTCAAAAGACAAATGGGGAATATATACAATTGATAACAAAAAACCAATTTTATTAATTTACAAAGAACTCTTAAGAATCAAGAGAAATAGATTTTTCTATTGTAATGAAATAGAAAAATGGGAATAGAATATGAACAGGAAGATTCTAGACAAAAGAAATGCCCAATACTATGAAAAATTTGTAAAGTCACTCATAATTAAAGAAATTTACATCAAAACAAAATTTGTAAAAGGTCACTAGTAATAGCACTCCATATTAGTGTGTGGGTATACAAATTAACATTCAAGTACTTTTTTTTTTTTTTTTGAGACAGAGCCTCAAGCTGTCACCCTGGGTAGAGTGCTGTGACATCACAGCTCACAGCAACCTCCAACTCCTAGGCTTAAGCGAGTCTTCCGCCTCCGCCTCCCAAGTAGCTGGGACTACAGGCGCCCGCCACAACACCGGCTATTTTTTGGTTGCAGCCGTCATTGTTGTTTGGCGGGCCCGGGCTGGATTCGTACCGCCAGCTCAGGTGTACATGGCTGGCGCCTTAGCCCGTTGAGCCACGGGTGCCAAGCCTCAAGTACCTTTTTTGAAGAACAATTTGACAGTAACTGTCAAATTCTAAAATACACAATATCTACTAAGTTGTAAAATATCCAAATTTGTGCAAAGTTACAAATTCTACGAAGTATACACACTAAATTATACATAGAAGGACAGTGTAACATTGTTTACAACAGCAAACTAGAAAAACTGCTAAATAAATTATATCTGCAAATGAAATATCTAAACCTCTTTTTTAATGAGGTCTATTTCTATGTACCGACAAGACATTTCAAATGCTATTACATTTAAAAAGGCACAGAAAGTTACTACTTGTCTATGAAGTCTTAACAGAGATTATCTTTGGAAAGACAGATTGATTGTGGGGAGAGAGGGGCAAATTTTCCTTTTAATGTTGTGTTTTTCACAATACTGTTTAAATTATTTTTTTTAAAAAAACAATAAGCAGTGTTACCTTCCACAAAAGAAAATAAAACCCAGCTGGGAATGGTGGCTAACACCTATAATCCCAGCACTCTGGGAACCTGAGGCGGTTGGAGTGCTTGAGCCCAGGATTTTGAGGTTGTAGTGAACTATGATGGCTACCCTCTAGCTGGAGTGACAGCAAGACTCTGTCTCCAAGGACGAAAAAGAAAAACCCAAAATGAAGGGAGAAAAAAGTATAATGTGAGAAAAGTAGAAGTAAAACAAAAAAGTTAAAGAAAAGAGTATGTAAGATAAAAAAAAAAAAAAGCAATAGCTACAAGTAAATAAGATCACACAGACAATTTGGTATAATCCGATAAAACAGAAATTGACTATTGGGCTCTTAGTTTAAATAAATTACCTTCATCACCAGGCGGAGCCTTTGCAGGCATTCTGTTTACAGTCCTTTGAGTTCGAGGTGCAGGTTTGGATTTGTTTGCTTGTTTGGAGATGAGCTTTATAGGAATTCGTCTGCGAACATCAAGACCACCCAACGATCCAGAACTATTAGTGCCTTGTAACTCATTGTCTGTTAGAAAAAAAAAGGGTAATATCAGTTTTTCTTTTCGGAGATTATTGGGCCACAGGTATTAAAACAACATACTAAACATTATTCAGAGTTAAAGATCTGCATCCTGATCTTAAATATTATATTTAGGCAAGTTTAACAGCTAATTTTCTCTATTAAACCAATACTTTTAACCCTTTCTGAGACATGGAACAGTTTAAGAAATTGAGGAACATTATAGAACCTTGCCTTAGAATAATGAACAATAAAATGTCTCATAGAATTTTGGGGGAGTCTACAGAAACATAAAACCATTCATGAACCCAAGACAAAAACTGTCTTAAAGTAACTATACGCGTTCTTTTGCTCGGCGCCCATAGCTCAGTGGTTAGGGTTCCGGCCACAAGGCAGGTTCGAGCCCGGCCTGGGCCTACTAAACAACGACAGCTACAACAAGAACATAGCCAGGTGAATTTCCTAGGCCTGAATTCCATGGATGGACTGTGTCCATTCATTGATGCACTCATTCACCTTCCCCCTGGCGGAAGGGACTGCATTCATTCTTTTCCTGGCCAAGGAACCCATACACCTATATATACCCTGAGGCTAGAGGCCTAGAGGAGGAGACGGGGAAAGACCGGGAGAGGAACGGAGAGAGCTTCTCTTTCCCTACTTGAAATCTCTCCCACTACCAGGAGCTTTGGTGTTTCCTGTATTCTTTTCTGTAAATCAATTCTGTCTTATCACGAACGGGTGGGGGGGGGGGAAATAATGTAATGAAGAATAATAAAATACATTTAAAAAAAAAAAGAAAGCTGGCTGGCAACAAATCAGTTCAGATATTCTGTACCTGAAAATGTTTTGTTTTAGTCTTCATTGCCAGTAGAGATAGAAGCTCAGGTTGTCAGCTATCTTTCCACAGCATATTGGAAATATCATTTCACTCTCTTCCAATTTTTGATGCTGAGAAAGCTGTGCTCTGAGGAACATGTCTTTGCTGCATGGCTTCTTGAAAGTCATTTCTTAATTTTGGCTAGGGATATGCTTGTGTGTAATGTTTTCTTTCTGTTTTTAGTTTCACTATAACATGGCTAAGTATGGATATCTTTTTAATCATACTGTTTGGGATTAATTTGGCTTTTTGAATCTGTGAGTTAGTACATTTCATCATTTCTGGAAAATCTTAAAGCATTATCTCTTGTGATACCACCTCTGATAATTCTCCTTCTCCTATCCTTCTGGGACTCCAGTCAAACCTATATTACACATTCATATTATTATACTCCCCATGTCTTTGTCTTCATTTTTATTTATTCTTATTTTGTTATCCTGTCCTGATTTATGGATAATTTTTCCAGGTTTCTTTTGCAGTTTGCTATTTTTTCTCTTTGATTTTCATTAATCTACTATCAAACCTATATGTTTCTTTTTTTCTACATAACATCTATTTATAGTTTGTATCAGCCTGTAAGAATTTATAAGTATATCATATATATAGGAACATGAATTGGAAATATTTAGGATAATCATATACTTTAAAATTATACTTAAAAATTAATTCAATGCACACAGTAACAAATCTGTGCTCACACTAGCTAGGTAAATATACTTTCTGTCTCTCACATAAACAAACTTATTATTATATACTTTTTCAGACATATACAAGAGTAGAGGAAATAGTATACAAAACTTCATGTGCCCATTACTCAACTTCAATAATTATCAACACTTTAGCAATCTTATCTTTCTCCATCTACCTACTTTAAACAAGTTTTTCTTAGAAAAAATGTTCAGGCAAATCCTAGATAATGTGTAATTTCATCTGAAATAACCTTAGACAATACCTTAGAAATCATCTCTAGTTTATAAAAAACGTATTTTGTGTATGTGTGTGTGCAGAACCAACATGCTATTATCACATCTAAATGAACCAACAGAAATCCTTTATTCCTTTGAGTTTTTTATTTTATGAATTTTATATTTCATTTCTATAAGTTCAATTTAGTTCTCCAAAAAAACAGTTGGTTATATTTTATAATTTATAGTTTTTTCTACTTATTTTTAAATTTATAATTTATTTCCTTAAAGATTATTATACTTTTTTCATATTCTGTATCTGAAACATCTATGATCTGAAATCCTTATGAACCTGTGGCTGCTGTGTTTATTTGTTCTTAGTTATTGCTCATGGTGCCTTATTTCCTTGTGCATTTAATTTTTATTGTAGTATGCTCAATATTCTTCAAATTTTTTATTCATACAAACTCTTTAGGGTTTGGAAAAATGTATGCTTCAGAGAGGATCTACATTTGCTTCTACTGTGCACCTAATGGTACAACTAATCAGGAGTCACATTCTGAATTAAATTCTTGGCTTGAGGTTTTTTAACCACTAAGGGAGTAGGAATTCATGCTACAAATCTGAGATCATCTGTACTTACAAGTTCTCAGTAGTGATTTCTTTTTCTTTTCTCACCTTCACTCAGCATCAAGGTGAAAAGCAGTATACTTTTTTCAAAATTCTTGTTGAGGGTGGAGGAAAAGAGAAATGGCAGGATTATTTGTAGTTCACTTTTACTCTGAAATTTTAGCTCTTTGAAATTCAGGTTTCTGAGATCTCTACTTAGTAGGCTCTGGGATTTGTCTCACATTCTTTGTACCTTGGAGATTGTAAAAGCAGAAGTTCAAGTCCATCTGATTCAACAAATGACCTCAGTTCCTTGCCTAAAACGTCTTTCCTTTCTTGAGAATTCGTTGATGGATTTAAAATTATGATTTTCATATATACTTTCATATATACCCTGGATAGAGTGCCGTGGCATCTCAGCTCACAACAACTTCCAATTCCTGGGCTCAAGCGAGTTTCTTGCCTCCGCCTCCCAAGTAGCTGGGACTGCAGGCACCGGCCACAATGCCGGGCCATTTTTTAAATTTTGTTTTGTTGCAGCCGTCATTGTTGTTTGGCAGGCCTAGGCTGGATTTGAACCCACCAGCTCAGGTGTATGTGGCTGGTGCCTTAGCCCACTGAGCCACAGGCGCCGAGCCTGTACATGATATTTTAAATTATGCATAGAAGAAAGGTTGATCCAGGTACCTAACCTGGCAATGGAAGTTATCTATTGATCTTCATTTGAAGATCTTCTAAAATCTTCACTGGTCTTTTAAGTGAAGTTACAGAAAACTTGACTAAAAATTTAAAAAGTATGTGATTTGTGGTTGGGCCATATATGTAACCATAGATAAGATTAAGAAAAAGCCTGGTTCTTTGTAAACATGAAACTATGTGAAAATATGGATCAAAGAAAAGTGAATGTCAATGAACTGAAATAAATTCTTGGACATAAAGTCTCTTGTATTATAATTTAATTATGTCATATGAGTCTGTCTTATGTTCTCAACTAAACTGATTCTTCATCCATTTAGTTTTTTATCTCAGAGTACCTATTATACTAGGCATAATTATTAGCTGAACTAAGGAGGCAAATTATTGTAACAGAAAACATTTTGAATTTGAAATTAAAATTGATTTAACATTTTATATATTTTAAGACATTGGAAAGGAATTGTCATAACTCCTATGAGAGTAATAGTGACATTTCTGTAGTGCTTTTTTTTTTCCTTAAAGGTTCTAGTGCAGATAGAGAAGGTGAGATCCAGAAGAATTGCTTCATTTTATATCAAAGGACATTAATGAATCTTTGGATTTTTAAGGGAAATTCCAAAGTTGAGTGTGGGAATGGGGCTGAAAACAAGAGGAGTGTTCTGCGTAAGACAAGGGAAGGTATTTTTATTTTCTCCTGAAAGAGGGGCACAGAAGAAATAAAGTATGTGTACAAAGACGGTTAAAGGTATACAGCAAGCAAGGTGGATAAAGGATTTGTCACACCATGGATATCACTTTCTAATGTTCTACATTAAGGTTTTTATGTTTCTGCCATTTTCCAGTTCATCTTCCCAACCTCCAGCAAAGTCTGCTACATCTGCATCTTATATCAATATTAGTGGATTTAGGGGAATGCTGGGAGGAAACAATATGTACACAAACCAAAGAAGAGAGTTGTTCCAGTATGGGTCAATGTCAGAGTGAAATAAAGGCACAGAACTGTGATAACCCAGTGAAGAACAGAAAGCTGGTGGAATAGGTAATCAATGATGAGGATTACCATGAAACTTTAAAGTCGCTGAGAAATTGATACAATTTGAATCTATACATTAAAGAGCAAGATGCTTATACATGATGCTTGTGACATTATTATTTTTTTTATTGTTGGAGATTCATTGAGGGTACAAGAAACCATGTTACACTGATTGCATTTGTTGGGTAAAGTCCCTCTTACAATCATGTTTTGCCCCCAAAAGGTGTAGCACACACCAAGACCCCACCCCCTGACATTATTAATATTTATGCTAAAGTTTAATAATATTGGAAAGTTGGGGGGAGGAGCCAAGATGGCGATCTGTAGCCAGCTTTCCGCAGAGGTTCCCATCCAAAAGGAGCATTAAAGGACAGAAACTCAGCAAGAAAGCCGATGGTTTGGATCTGAGCCAAAAGAAAAGGTCGAAGAGCACACATCATCCCTGCTGGGGAGACCTGAGACCCCAAGGACACAAACAAAAAGGTACAGAGCACATCACCAAGCGGACGGGAGTCCCCTCCCCGCATGAAGGAGGTTCGCAGTATATGCCATACCTCCATACAAACAAGCAAGCAGAGTCCGGACGTCCTCCCATCCTACCCCACGGGAGAGACCTTCTAAAAACCAGACCTCCTTCCCCTTTTAGGGTGCTGCGGCGCTCTCCAGCCAGGCATAAAACTGTATATACTCTGTACCTGCAAGTCAGAGTTCCTGGTGTTCCCCTCCACTCTCACCCTGAGGTCTGGAGGCCTGTCTCCCACAAAGTCCAGATTCTTGGAGATTTTCTTGAGGGGTGTGGACGGGCACAGACTGTTGCTGAACTGTGCTGGTTTTCAGGCTCGGGAGCGGTGAGAGGGGAGTGAGCTGAGAGGAGACCTGGCTGGCGGGAAGGTCTCCTGAGGCACAAAACGGCAGCCAGCTCTGGGAACAATAGCAGGAGAGCTGCACCCCTGGGGATGTTTTGAGGAGACACTCCCAGTCTTCTGGGCGGCCAGGGGAAGCAGGCAGCTTTTCCGGTGCCGGCAGAGGTTTCTCCGGTGCCGGCAGAGCAGACCGGCAACCAAGGCATGTGAAGGATTTGCCTGAGGCGGTACCGGCCCAGACAGAGTGCAGGGATTAGAATACTCTCAGAGGGGCTGCTTCACTTATCTTTGGACCAACCTGGCTCTCAGGTGATGAAAGCTGAGACAAAAGGCTGGAACTCACAGACTGAGCCAGACCCATTTGCAGCCCCAGTCTGATCAGGGAAAATAGCCTTGACAGAAATAAATTCTGTGAACTTGTTCTGTTCCAGCAGCAACATCAATCAGGGA
>CAUYRH010006679.1:0-22049 GCA_963574655.1 Perodicticus potto
CCCCCGTGTGTGTTGCATTCCTTCCCAAAGCTGACCCTCCCCTTCCCCACAGGGGTCACATGTCCCCAGGCCTGTCGTCTAGAACTCTCAGCAGCATTTGGTATTATTAACTGGCGGGCCCTGGCCTCTCTGCTTCCTTTACACTGTCATGGAGCAGGGTCTTGATGCTTCTTCCCCCTCTCTAACTGCTCCTCTTCAGGGTCATTGTCTCCCTGCTCTGTTCCCTGAGTGTAAGGACCACCAATGGCCTCTTCCTCCTTTGGTCTACTGGCAGGGAGGTATCTCACCCACTCTCAAAGCTTCATCCTTCCATAAACATCCATATCTGTATCTAAACATGTATCTACCTCCCTTTAGAATTCTAATTCTTCATATTGAGAGAGAGAAAGACAGACAGGGTCTGACCATGTTTCCCAGGCTGGAGTGCAGTGACTCTTCCCAAGCTCTGTCATAGCTCCCTGGAGCCTGGAACTTATGCCCTCATGCAGTTCTCCTGCCTCATCCTCCCCAGTAGTGGGGACTACAGGTGCTCATGACCATACCTGGCTAATCCTTCATTCTGTGCTTGACACTTCCCATGACAAGTGATAAAGTCTTACACCTTCAACTTGCTCTCTATTTCCAACTCTACTCATCCCTAGAATGTTTAAGTCCCCACTGGATTATAAACTCCTTGAGGACAAGGCTTTTTGGTGTTGTCATTTTTATTTAAACTTAGATATCCTCAGCACTTAGAACAGTGCCTGGCACAAGGATGTCATTTGGAAATATTGAATGAATGAATGAATTCAAACCAGCTTAATTCTTCCCTACAAGTTAGACACTTGTTCTTAAAGCTTGGGCGACCATATCACAATCCACCAAACCGGGACGTTTTTAGTTTAAAGGGGACATTATAAATAATTGTGCTGGGATGAGAGAAATAAACTTAGAATGTCTTGGGAAAACTTGATTGCACACTGTAATGATCAGTATTTTTTACTTTTCCTGCTCATATATCCCCTGCACTGCAGCATCCCCTCAGTTGGCCCTCCCCTTTACGCCCTCACTCCCACTTGCCTATTCAGGCCTCACCACTGTAGGCTGCTTACTACCAACAGCTCTTGACTGGTCTCCCACAGCCCACCCAGTCTGCCCAGCGTAGACGCCTGTTCTCTTCCCACCTGCACATGGTGGCCAGATTACTCTTCCTGAGGGACAGCTGCAATTCTGTGATTTCCCTGCTTTGAAGGGTTCCACTGGTTCTTTGCTAACCCTAAAGTAAGCATAGACCAGTAGTTTAACCTTGGACCAACCTACATGTATGTATCCTCAAAACTCAAGGCCTTGAAACAGCATTGCATCACCTGGTAGCCTACTAGGAAGGAAGAAATTTGAGGCCAGGCATGGTGGCTCACGCCTGTAATCCCAGCACTCTGGGAGACTGAGGCAGGTTGATTGCTTGAGCTTAGGAGTTCAAGACCAGCTTGAGCAAGGGCGAGATCCTGTCTCTACTAAAAATAGAAAAACTAGCTGGGTGGTCAAGGCAAAAGGCTTAGGCGAGAGCATCTCTTAACCTCAAGAGATTTAGGTTGTTATGAGCTATGATAATGCCATGGCACTCTACCCCGGGCAACAGAGAGAAACTCTGTCTCAAAAAAAGGAAAAAAAGGAAGAATTTAGAGTCAAATCTACATTTTAACAAGATTCCCCAGTGCTCTTTAAAGTTTGAGAAACACTGTTCTACACTTTAACCTAATTGGGAGGGATCACAGTTCTAAAGTCACCCCTGAGATTTCAGCTTTTGTACTTTGTTTTATACTGGTCTCTTTTTGCAGGATACCTGCCCCACCATCTTGACTCATTAAAATTGTATTAATCTTCCAAAAGTAATTTCAACTACTATATACTCCGTAAAACCTTTCCGGCAACATTACATTAGTATATTCATATTGTTATGTAACCATCACCACCACCATCCTTCTCCAGAACTTTTTTCATCATTCCAAACTAAAACTTATACTCACTAAACATCAGCTCCTCATCCCTTCTCCAGCCCTGGCAGGCACCCTTCTCCTTTCTGTCTCTGTGGATTTGACTCCCCTAAGTACCTCAAGTAAGTGAAGCATGTAATATTTGTCCTTTTGTGTCTGACTTATTTTGCTTAGTTTAATGTCCTCAAGATTCGTCCATGTTATAGAATGTGTCAGAATTTCCTTCATTTAAAAAGTTGAATAATATTTCACTGTATGTACATGTCACATTTTTTTGATTCATCTGTTGTGGATACTTGAGTTACTTCCACATTTTTCTTATCATGAAGCTACAAATATGATCGTAAATATCTGTTCAAGTCCCTGATTTCAATTATTTGGAATATACATCCAGAAGTGGAATTACTGGATTAGATAGAAATTCTATTTTGAATTCTTTAAGGAACCTTAATACTGTTTTCCATAGTGGCTGCACCATTTTGCATTTCCACCAGCAGTGCACAAGGGTTCCAATTTCTCTACATTCTCCCCAACACTTGTTTTTTTCTATTTTTTTGTTTTGTTTTGTGTGTTTCATGTCTATCTGTTTCTTTTAAATAATAGTCTTCTTAATGGTATGGGTATGAGATGGTATCTTGCTATGGTTTTCATTTGCATTTCTCTAGCAATTAGTGAAACTGAGCATCTTTTCATGTGATTTTTTTGGTCATTTGTATATTTTACTTGGAAAAATGTCTATTCAAAGCTTTTGCCCATTTTGAAATTGGGTTATTTTGTTGTTGTTGAGTTTTATTTCTTTATATGTGCCAGATATTAACCCTTATTCAATAAGTGATTCGCAAATATTTCCTTCTATTCTGTTGGTCACTTTCCTTCTATTCTGTTGGTCACTTTTTCTCTCTGTCTACAGTATCCTTTAATATAGGAACTCTTCAGAAAGTGAGTAAATCTACTGCAATGCTTTCGAATGACATCTGATCGATATTTATATTTTTAATTTAATTGAGTTCTTATATAATGTTTAATGATTTATCACTGTGTCTACATTTATGATGAAATCTCACTAAATGTAGGTTAAAATAGCCTTAAAATTACTTGGGACAAATTCAATGAGATTGAGGAATGACAAATACAGTTGTGAACATTTTAGGGTGCACAAAAACAGCTTCATAACATGTACTGACAACTCCCCATCATTTTCCCTAGATTTAGAATCTTGACACTTCCTTACGGAGGTTTTGAATACTGCTTGCTATTACATGGCAAGGAACAGTTGCGAAATTATTTGTGGGACAATCAGATGAATGTTTAAATTTCCGTGTTTGGTTAGGGCAGGACCATGATGCAAGTCAGAGGGAAAGAGAAAGTAGTTCTGAAAGGAAGCAATCTTCAGGGAAGTAAGGATGTCTATAAAAATTCAGAACGTACAGACTGGACCCTACGATGCATCATTGATATGGTGGCTGTAAGCGAGAAAAAAGAACAGACATTTGTGGGTAGTAAAACAAAAAGGCATCAGTTCTTTATCATTCCTGAACTATATTACTTGACTAATTTATAAGCCAAAAATTAATAATTCTGGCTCAGTTTTACTTTTTCACATTCTGGCCTTTTTGCTCTGTGGTTTATTTTTAGTTTAAGAATTTTCTACCACAGGCTCTGCACCCAGAGCTCAGTGAGTAGGCTGCTGGCCACATACACCAAGGCCGGTGGGTTTGAGCCCGCCTGGACCTGCTAAACAACAATGACAACTGTCATCCCCAAATAGCCAGGAGTTGTGGGCACCTGTAGTCCCAGCTACTTGGGAGGCTGAGGCAAGAGAATTGCTTAAGCTCAAGAGTGTAAGGTTGCTGTGAGCTGTGACACCACAGCACTCTACCAAAGGTGACATGGTGGAACTCTGTCTCAAAAAAAAAAACAAAGAGTTTTCTACCTCAAACTATCATTCCATTGCAGTGTCACATGGTTGTGTTCTGCTATAACCCTTTGCCTTCCGTGGAGTAGCATTCTGGAAATCCTGATCCGATTGTTGTGGTTGGTTCACATTTAAAGGATGACATAAAATGCCTCTGAGTCATTAGCACAGTGTCCCAACAAAGGGTTAGTTGATTTTTTATGATAAAAGGTCAGGCAAGAAAAAGTCATTTAGAAGGCATAGTAGATGGCCTTCCTGGAGTCATTTTTATTCTGAGTTATGAAACAACTTCAAAAGCATGAGTCAATCACTTCCTTTTTCTGGTAAAAAGCATTACTACCGGGTAATTGCAGTTCAATGACAACATCTCCACTGGATTAACATGAATGAGAGCTAAAAATGCTGCATTCACTCACATGTGTAGGTGGATTAAAAGGGCATGTGTGGGTACGTTAACCAGGGTCATACTTACCCTTTCATTATAACTCCATATTTACTCAACCCCTGACTTTATGATGAACGGTGCCTACGAAATGAACTTTTTGTGGCCTTTTAGATGTACAAAGGTTACATATTTCCCCGGACTACTTACATCCAATACTTTTAACTTTTTTTTCTGATTGTTGTAGACTCACTCGCGAACCTTTGTTTTGAAGTGATTTATCTGATTGCTTACATTAAAAAAGATTAAACTCTAAGAGAGTCAGAGTGGAATCTGTAGGCCTTCACCCTTCCGATTGGTCGCATGCTAAGTCTGAAACATGGCAGGTGTTTCTGAGACAAAAATTTATTGGTTTTTATTTTCTGTGGCTGAGCTTTAATTATTAATAGAATCTGAACAGAAATAAACTTTGTGACTACATTTTCCCAGTTTCAGTCAATGTGGTACTGTATGAAAGCCTAAACCAAAAGTGAGGAGTTCATACATTAGGCCTCAAACATGTACCTGAAATCATGTAACTTTAGAAAAGAGACCTCAGAGGGTTTGTCCTGTTTCTTGCTTTGCAAATGAGAAAACAAATGAGAGCGCTGAGTTTAAGGGACTGATCTAACTTTCTATAGTTCACTAATTTAAAAATTGTTACTAACAGTATTGTATATTTGTCTTTTGTTGTCTTTGTGAGACTGATTGTACTGAGCAAACCACGGTTCCCTGTTTGCCAAACCCAGCTGAGAATGAGAAAGGTACGGAAATTGAGCAAAAGTAGCCCGTAGACACCAAAATTAATTCACTCTTCTAGGAAGTTCACAGGTGGTAATTTTAGTTGTTTACAATAGAGTGAAATAAAAGTACTCACAGTGATTGATAGTTATATGTGTCAGGCCCTGTTCTAAACGCTTTATAAATATCTTATTTAATCTTCACAGCAGTCCTGTGAAGTAGGGAAAATGATTATCCCCATTTTTACAGATGAGAAAGCAGAAACACAGAGAAGCTATAACTTGTCCATCAAGTAGCAGAGCTCAACTGGAAAATGATAGAATAAAGGCCCTGAGCAATGGGCTTATGTACTTTATCACGTGGGTTAAATCTACTTCTAGTATTTTAAGCTATCACAATTATTTATCTTTTGAATACAAACCTAGAATTATCTGGGAAAATTAAAAGGTTAGGAATCTATCTATATTTCTCAAATTGCTTAACAAATATTTACCTAGTGACAACTCTGTGCCAAGCCCAGGGATTCTCTACTCCATTAATGGTAAGAGGCTCCCAAAGGAGGCAGCAAGAAAAATTGTTCTTTTAACTGCCTTCAAAATAGGCATTGCCTAAAATATGTGTGATCTGTAGGCACCAAAAAAGTATACATATTTTAAGAAAGGGAAAAATCTGTATTCAAATGGTAATACTAAAGTCACATTTGACTTCTACAGTTACAAGAGATATAAGATACAATGTACAAGATAACAAATGTTATTGGTATAAATTGAGAATTACAATTTTAATGCAGTTTTTTTCTTTCTTAAAATGTGTATTTTTTTGTTTGCATTCTCTGTATATAATTCACATATACACATTTTTAAACAAATAGAAAGTGAGCTTTTAAGCCTAAAACAAGGTAGAGTTGATCAGAAGACAGATGGGTTCTCAAGTGGATTTCCTTTTGCATTGAACTACCAGACCTGTTTCCAGTCCATTAACCCTGCTCAGGACAGAGGAGTAAGGATCCATTAGAAAACTTTCTTGACGTAGACACAAGCTTTTCTGGAGTGAGCATTATTCTTTTGGTAGCTAACATCAAGTGCACTGAAATGGAATAAAGATGGCACTTTTTCAAGGCATTTGAAGGGAGAAAACCTCAGTAAGAGTGATGTGCATTTTCAATGCAAGAGACCAAATTTAACTTGGCAGTGAAGATCCAGAGTAGGTAGGATTTCACCTATGTCAGCAGAAAAAGAAAACAACGGAGGCACCTGCTAAATGTCTCAAAGCCTTCAGAAGCTGACAGAGGTGGAGAAGGTGATGCAGAGCTGATGTCTGGGCTGCCTGATGAGGATAAACAGAAATCAAGGGTTTGCCCCACTTCTAAAGCTCTCAGATAAAATATAGGACAATTCAAATACAGATATATTACATTGTATGAGATGTGCATGAGGTGAAAAATATTTGCTTTTGTCTTAAAATTAAAATTGAACTAGGCATCCTGTATTTTTCTCTGCCAAATCTGACAACCTCACTCCTCCCCCAAGTCTTCAGGACACTCCAGCTGCAAGCTATTGGTGGCTCCCAAGGCCTTGGCCAGAGATTCCAGAGGGAGATGTGTGTAGTGATGGTGGTAGGGTGTGTAGGCTAAACCTCTAACAAGGAATATTAGAATCAGGTACCCCTTAGATCAGCGACCCAACCTATGGGTCACGACCCACAGGAACTGTATTTAAGGGTCACGGCATAAGGAAAGTTGAGAACCACTGCCTTAGATGATGCATCAAATATTGATCTGGTTTCTCATAATGTTCCTGCTGGCCCTGTTGGTCAGCCTGCCTTCATGTCCACAGCCACCACCTTACTTCTGTCGAGTCCCGTTCTCTTTCACTCTTGTTCCAGAGCCTTCACGGCACAGGCTATTTTGTACTTATATTGTTATCTCCAACACCAAGCACAGAACCCAGGGTACAGCAGAAGTCCAATAAACATTTACTAAACTTGAGATTTTCAAAGGCAATGGTAGTGCTGTTGCTGTTTTTGCCATTTTTTCCTGCTAAGAACAGGGAGGATGAGATTGTTCCCTCCTAAACACTTATTATTTCCCTTACTTTTTATGATCCCATAAAGAAAGACAGAGCTGCAGGTGATGTCTTTATCCTAGATGGCCAATACACTGTCTGGTACGTGGAAGGTGAGTGAATGAATGCTGACTGTGACATCTGAGTATAAAGACAGCTGGCAAAAGATTGATCTCCATTTCTCAGAACACCATTCCCTCATTATCACAGGAGCTGAGTGAGGATGGGGGAAGGAAGCTAGCTGATATTGAGAAGTGTTGGTGGGGAGAGCTAGGAGGAAGTGGGGGCGGATATTAGTCATGGGGTTTACTCCCCTAAGATAAGAGGTGTTTGAAGTAGGAGGAGGGACTGGGAGGCCAAGCAGTAATAGAAGAGGAAAAGGAAGGAAATCCCAAACCCGTGTTATCAGGAAGGGGAGGAGGGTTCTTATAGCTACTGGGCTCTTCGAGCACTATTTCCAAATGGCCGTCTATCTAGAAGTGACACATCTCAAGTGATATGCATTAATTAAAAACTATTCATACTGTGTGGGAAATGCTTAAGCTTTTAAATTCACCTAAAACTATAAACCTTCTTAAATGTAGTTCAATTTTAAATGCTTATCTATCACACTCCACTACAATATCAGATACAGGCAGGAAAAAAATATTATCATTTAGAATTGAGTTTTTCCCCAAATTAATTGCTTTTAGATTATACAATAAAATAAAGGCAGGCCAGAGAGGCAGGCAGCCGCCATCTATCCTTGGAATACTTTTCCCACCAGACCCAGGTACACATGGATAAGGTTACAGAAAATCTAACGATACTCAAGGCATAGCAAATGGCTACTAAATTATAAAGGTTTTTAATATATGAGATACGTTTTAATATTGTATTTTCCTATCTAAAAAAAAGTGGTACTTCTTTTTTTTTTTTTTTAGAGACAGAGTCTCACTTTGTCGCCCTCAGTAGAGTGCTGTGACATCAAAGCTCACAGCAACCTCCAACTCCTGGGCTTAGGCGATTCTCTTGCCTCAGCCTCCCGAGTAGCTGGGACTACAGGCACCTGCCACAACTCCCGGCTATTTTTTTGTCACAGTTTGTCTGGGGCTGGGTTCGAATCCGCCACCCTGGGTATATGGGGCCAGCTCCCTACTCACTGAGCCACAGGAGCCGCCTTTCTTCTTTTTTTTCTTGTAAAGAGCTACTCACCTTTGGGAAGTAATAGTGTTAATCTTTTATATTTTTGTTATTACAGTTAACTGGAACACAGGTATCTCACACTGAACTTAATTGAAGCCAGCTTGTATGTGGCATTGATTAACTAAGACAGAGAACTGTCTGCAGGTTTCAAAATTCAGCTTCACATTTGGCCCATACACATGCCTTGCTAGAAATAAATTAAAAGAAGATCTAGAAACAGCTGGAAACAGTCTTGTTTTATGTCTGACATAACATTTTGTAAAAGAAAAATGGTCAAAAATTAAGTCATCTGGACTATCATACAACTTATCTCTGACCTGATGAAAAAGGCGCGTTCCCTAGTTCTTGGCTGTTATCACCATAGTAACAGAAGGGTCATGAATGTATATGCTGTTAATAATGTTATTAATCACTTAGCTATATACTGATTTTAATGTATTTTTAAAGCAGACTTGGACTACCAGATATGTAAACAGTATTCTTTTATAGGACATGCGTAACCTCCTGTCCTAGTGACTCAAAATCTTTCATAGAAGATAAACTTTTAACTTGAATCCAAAAGGTTAGCTTTCATAATAGTTCATCTTTGAACCCCCCCTCCACAATAAGCTCCTTTCACTAACTGTTGATATAATATCCAGACCATCAAATGAAATCAGTGTTTGATGCTTATGAAACTCACAGAACTGTGCAAACACACTGTTTTATAAGGCATTAATCCAGAGATTCAATAATCTGTACAGTGAACTTTATCTTGACAGGTAAATCAACTCATTGCTAAGTAAAACAGCCAGACAATACCATCCTTGTTATTGAGCTGCAGGTGTTTAAAAGGTTAAGTGAACTATGGGGGAAACTTCACAGCACACAGTGGCAGGAATGAATGGTGGTAAAGGAAGCAAAGCTTGGTTAGTTGGTTAGGCAGGTGTTTAGGAAATTTGAGGGAGAAAATAGATATCTAAAAGCAAAAGGAGATGCCTGGTTAAATTTTTAATGGCCTTACTAGAAATAGCAGAGCTAAGGTTAGAAACAGGAAAATTAAATGGAAATAAAAATTTTGAAGATAATCTTCCTTTAAAATTTCATCATGTCCAGATTACTACAGAGACATTGACCAGTTATCTAAAAATGAACATTTTTGCTATTGGCCTCAGAAAAGTTTATTAAATCCCTCAGGGTCTGTGACAGAGTTCCTGTCTCTGTTAAGTTAATGTAATATGGTTATAAGAAGTATTATCTGCAAGCATTCAAAATAATTGTAGCCAAGTGAAATATATATATAAATTAGCTATCCACTTACTAAGCAAGTTTAAGTGATTCTGCATCTCTGATACTTGACCTGGGGGAGAAAAGCCATAATAGCCCTATAATAGAAGTCGCCAACCAGCAGTTTAAGGAAACACTTCTAAAAATAAAACCATTGATGGGTATATTTTATGGCATGCTAATAACCTCTTAATAAAGTTGTGTTTAAAAAATGAAGGTGGCATGAAAAACAAAATAATAGCATTAGAGAGAAACTAGATAAAGAACAGAAAGGACTTGTGAACTGAGGTAATTAACATCTCAAGTGCAAACTGCTTCTGTTTTACAGTTATATGGAGAAAAGTATACTGAGTAGAGAGAAAACAGAACAAAATGTTTTACTGGTCAGACACCTGACCTACGATGAATTTATAGTTCATAGGTGAGGGGTTGTAGTAAGATGATTTATTCTTCGAGGTATTAAAAACTACAGAATTGCATTTAGTGTTCAGCTGTCCCACTATTCATCTACAAAGTCCCTTTGATGAAATCATCACAGCATTTCATCTTCTAGAAAATCCTGCCTTCACTCTTTGCAGCCACCACCTACCGGTCAAGGGAGGGTAGGGGCGGGAATCTCAAGTGTTGTCACCTGGCTTTGTGCTCCCTGGCGGGCTGCCTTCTCCAGCTCCCATGGCTGTCATCGAGTCTGCTGAGCCAGTCAATGCACAATTGAACCTTATAACTGCAGTAAAATGAGTGGGCGCCAGCTGTATACTATTGATTTATCCGCTTAGCCCCCTTTGCCCAGACAATCCCCTCCCAGCACTTCCTCTTCCCAATTCGGTTACTCTCTAGACCTCTCCACCAGGAACCCTTGAGACTGGGGACCTTTGTTGGTCCACCTCTCCCCACCCTCCGCCTTTACCGCCCACCCTCCCCCAGCTCTCTCTTTCCCGTCAATGTCCTTTTCTCACCCTCATCTCCAGGGAACAGGTGTCAGGTTGTTTACTGCTCTGGTCTCAGATGCGCCTGAATCAGCTTGTTTTGTGATCACCTCACACAGCATGTTGGTACCCAGCTGCCTCTGCTCCGGAGCTGTGAGCCCTTGCAGTTGCCTCTCCAGAGTAAATTCCACCCGGTTCTGTCCCTGTCCCAGCTCTTCTATATGTTGTGCTGGAGTCCCCCTCTGCCACTTCTGGTCTCAATGAATTGCTGCTGTTCCACTCTGATTTACACCTTGTGGTTTTCTTTTCTCTTTGTTGTTTTTAATCTTCATTCTATTCTCCCTTAAAACTGCATGCACTTTGCCCACAGGAAATCGTATCTTCCCCCTAGATGGAGCATTATTTTTTTCACTATTGTGTATTATGTATCCCCATTCAGACACTCACAACAAGCTTGCACATTTCCTTCACAGCACACTCTGACATACTAAAGATGACCCAATTTTTATTATATATTTAAAATACATGATAACCATGTATGCATATAACACACAAAAATTCCAGTCTCAACCCTGATCTGAGTGAAGGGAGGACGTTAATTTACAACATTAGTTTTCTCAAGTGTAAATGTAGATTTAGGGAGAAAAAGAAAACTCTAAGTAAATTTTTTAACTTAACCAGCTTGAATAAATATACCAAAATATTGTTAATCATATTCACCCGTAATTTATCGCTACTCTGAAATTTCCTGTCATTTGTGCCTATTTCACCAAGTGTGACTCAGCACATGCTCTGTGCACATTTACTAATTTCCATCTTTTTAATGATTAATGCAAAATATTTAATGGGCATAGCTTTTCTAGTTCACTCCATAGCCCCAATTGTCAATGCTTAATTCAGTCAGTAAATACATATTGAGCACCTACTCCGTACTGAGCCCTGTATTCACAAGGCACACAGATATTAAAAAAAACATTTCCTATCCTCAAGCAAATTACAATCCAATCTAGAAGTGAAACCATTACTTTATGGGGCTTAGGTATGTCTTTGAAAAGGAAGAGCCAGCCTCTTCCAGGCAGGAGGAATGTGAGCAATGGCAGAGAGGCAAGGAGAGTGCAGTGCCTCTGAGGAGCTGCCAGGTCCTCTATCTGCTCTGGGAACAGCAGGCAAGGGTCAATGTTGAGGGCGAGAGCAAGAGAGGTTCATTGGCTTGGGGAGAGCAATGGAGTTTTGAGACAGCCAGTGTGGCTAGTCTTGGAGAACCAGACCTAGCTAAAGACATGGTAAAGATTTTGCTGGTGATCTTCACCCCTGCATCATCACGTCACCAATCTGTGTAATTCTGGGACTTCATTGACAGTGTGTGGTGGCCTGGATATGAGAGTAATATGGGATTTTGTGAGATTGGTGTGGAGTAACTAGGAACTGAAATAGCTGTGCATGTCTGTTGAGAAAGTGGTTGAAAGTCTGGCTCCGGGAGCTTAACCCAAGGCAAGGAGGCCATGAAACCAAGTCAAGTTGCTGACTAAGTAAAGGAAAAGCAAAAGCAAAGATCGTGAGACAGGGTGAGGAATTCTAAAAGGATACAAGGTCCTTGGAGAAGTTAAGATAAAGGTTCAAAATTTCAGAAGCTCAGCAAGTGTGGGTGGTGGCTTGACCCAGGGTGTGTCCATGGGAACGAGTGGGGGAAATAGAGTGGAGGCAAAGTTCCCTGAGCTGATGGATTTCCAGCTCTCCAGGAGACACAGGGCAGACTCATGTAGCACTGAGAATTCCCAGTGATGGCACTCCTCTTCCTGGCAAATGATGTGTGATTTATTCCTGTATCACACACATTCATTAAGTACCTGCTTTGTGCTGAACACTGACCTACGTGGAATCAGCACCAGAAAGAAAGGCAAGGTTCCTGCTCTCATGGACTTTATAATCTAGGAAAGGGTTAAGTCAGACAAAAATAAACAATAAGCTCCAAATGTCACTGGGGCATGTGTTCCGGCCAGTTAGTGAGGTTGCTCATGGAATGGAATAAGACAGGCACGCCTAGATGAGTGACCAGGAAAGGCCTCCTAGGACAGGGCAGTTATGCTGAGACCTAGCAGTTAAGAAAATCAAATTCAACAACCTTTGTTTATTGTTGTTTCTGTGTTGTGGGGTCACCATGTGCTGGACATTACTCCACACACAGGGAATGGAAAGATAGATAAAAAGAGGTCCCGAGTTATACAAATAAAAGAGAAGTAGCAAAAAAATCAACTAAATTCAAAAGATCTCCCATGACCCCAAAGGCAGATTCGGAATTGTAATTTTTCTCTAACTGATATTAGGTGTTTTTATTTTAAATGGTATCTGCAAAATAATTCACAAAAAATACAGTAATTACAACAAAAATGTACCATTATCCACGAAAGACCTCATTCAGGGGGGGCACATCTGAAGTGATGTAGATAATCTAGTTTCTTTCTTTCTTTCTTCCTTCCTTCCTTCCTTCCTTCCTTCCTTCCTTCCTTCCTTCCTTCCTTCCTTCCTTCCTTCCTTCCTTCTTTCTTTCTTTCTTGGCATCACAGCTCACAGCAACCTCCAATTCTTGGGCTTAAGTGATTCTCTTGCCTCAACTTCCCAAGTAGCTGGGGCTACAGGTGCCCACCACAATGCCTGGCTATTTTTTTGTTGCAGTTGATTAGCTGGCCCAGGCCAGGTTCGAACCCTCCACCCCTGGTGTATGTGGCTGGCATTGGAACCACTGTGCTATGGGTGCTGAGCCAATAATCCAGCATTTTTTATATATAAGGAAAATGCAGTTGACCCTTGAACAACGCAGGGGCTAGGGACACTGATACCCCTACCTCTATCCAATTGAAAATCTAGTCCCTAAAACTTAACTATTAATAGCTTACAGTTGACAGAAAGCCTTGCCAACACTACACACAGTTAATTAGCACATATTTTGTATCTTATTGTTTATACTCCTTAGAGTTGTGTTACTGATAACAAGGAAATATCAGGGGTGTTGGCAAAACTCAGCTGTTGTCCCCAAGCCCCTCCTTGTATCTGAAAGAATAAGGGACTAGGGGATAGGGAGTTACATTCAAGTAGTTATCCCTTTAATATGGGCTCAGTTTCAGAAATCATTTTAGATAACCAGACTTTTTCTAGGTCTGACCCGAGGGCCTGGGAACTTCCACATTTCTTTAATGATCATAAGGTATAGTCTGGCAATCACCCAAATTCTACAAAGTAGGTGAGGAAGGGGGAAAGCCAACCAAGTTGAAGGGACGGGCCTTTGGTAAGTACATCAGTCATAATACCTCCTCTGAGGAGTGACAGGAGAGCTGCAGGGGAGTAGAGGGGCTGGATTTGGAGATGGAAGGCAAACATCAGTACTGGCTGATGGTTTGATCAAATAGCGAACGTTCTCTGAGTCTGTTTCTTTGCCTGTTTTGCTTTGGTATTTTAAAGAGCAGATGCCCACCTCATGTGATTGTTACATTAGATAATACATAAAAAGTGCTTTACCCGGGGTAGGGCTAACCTAGCCTGAGGGCTTATTATTAATAAAATTCCTAAAGAAAATGCCATGCCTGTTCACATTAAGTAACAAGGTAGGAGTTACCACTGAGATACCACCAACATTTTTTTCTCTAGAATGTAAAATGCATGTTTCCTGTTTTAAAAATGCCAAATGTTTGTTTAATACATGTTTGTGGAATAAATAGAAACTGGATGGAGGGTTACTCCTTGGAAGAGGACAAGGGTCCCAGCCCCTTCCAAGGGTTCATACTAAAACATACTTAACCAGCTTTAAATAATGTCAGCAGCTGGAGTACAGGGTCACCAAAGGAATCCTGTGTCACTCTAGGATAAAGACCCTGGTTGAATTTCTTTTTAAACATGCAAGCAGAAAAATGTATCTGCTCCAAATATAGATATTCCCTCATCTTTACAATACCTTTCATTTTGACAACACTTTGAATTTGTAGAACTCTCTTCACATATGGCTTAATTTGGATCAGGGTAAGCAGAACAAAATGTTCCTCTCTTCATTTGACTGATATGGAAACCTATGTTTACAGAGGTTAAATAGCCTCTATCTCTCCTATGGTTTATCATTCTCAGAGCTGAAATAGTGAGTCCTATTCTCACTCTTATACCTTTCAAATTCATTGCTATATTCTTTTCTTTTTTCTTTCTTTTTTTTTTTTTTTTTTTTTTTTTTTGTAGAGACAAAGTCTTACTCTATTGCCCTCAGTAGAGTGCTGTGGCGTCACAGCTCACAGCAACCTCCAACTCCTGGGCTTAGGCGATTCTCTTGCCTCGGCCTCCCAAGTAGCTGGGACTACAGGCGCCCACCACAATGCCCAGCTATTTTTGTTGTTGTTGTTGCAGTTCGGCTGGGGCCGGGTTTGAACACGTCACCCTCCACATGTGGGACCGGCGCCCTACCCCCTGAACCACAGGCACCTTTTTAGTGA
Source organism: Perodicticus potto (assembly GCA_963574655.1). Lineage (NCBI taxonomy): Eukaryota > Metazoa > Chordata > Mammalia > Primates > Lorisidae > Perodicticus > Perodicticus potto. The sequence continues at coordinate 14,960 of CAUYRH010006679.1, forward strand.
CTTCTTGCAGTGTAATAGGATGCTATCCAGAATTTGGCTGGACTGGACTCTCATGAAAATTGGAGAGATGGTTTAGGCAAAATAACAATAATAATAATACCAACAATTGGCATTTAACGAATGTTCATTACATGTCAGGCACCATCCTAAGTATTTTACGTATAATTTAATTTGATCCTTGCCAGAAACCCTATAAGGAAAACACTATTATTATCCATGTTTTATAGACGCTGAGGCTGAAGAATAGAAAAGACGAGTAGAGGGCAGCACCTATGGCTCAGGGGGTAGGGGATCTGCCCCATATACCGAGGGTGGCAGGTTCAAACACTGCTCTGGCCAAACTGCAACAAAAAAATAGCCAGGCATTGTGGCGTGCACCTGTAGTCCTAGCTACTCGGGAGGCTGAAGCAAGAGAATCGCCTAAACCCAGGAGTTGGAGGTTGCTATGAGCTGTGTGATGCCACGGCACTCTACCGAGGGCAATAAAATGAGACTCTATCGCTACAAAAAAAAAAAGAAAAGAAAAGACGATGGTTTATGGTGATCACACCAGCAGCAGATGTGGAGCGGTGCTAGAAGCCTAGCTGGCTGTGTCCTCTACCTGTGCCCTCAGCCACTTCCCAGTGACTGCCGATGGGAGCAGGGCTGGCTCTCACTGTCCTTCAGGTGACATGTTCATTAATCTCAAGGAGCTCAGTAGCTCCGGAAGAAGGCTTCCCAGTGTATGTTAAAGTGTCCCCAAAATGTACCAAGGTCTTAAACTATGCTACTGCATATGAAGTCAGATAATTAAGGTTCAAACTCATCCTAGAAAAATGCCCCATACCTCACTGCTGAGTGTCACTGCGGTCACCTTCAAGGTGCTCCCCGTGGAAAGCTGTACACCAATGCCAGTGTCTACCCCAGCCTTCAAAGCAATGTTGGAACTCTTTTTCTGGAATGGCTATCAGAGTTGTCATTGTAGGAGATCTAGTAATTAAGTTCACAAACTCATCTAGAAAACAATTGCTACATACCTTGTTGCTGAATATCACTCCAGTTACCCTGAAGTACTCCCTTTGTCCAGATGGTGACCATAGGCCTCGTGTGGGAAGTCATAGCATATCGCCTCTGTCAAGGTTTTGTGATAAGCTAAATTTCAACCTTTATGAAACAGACCGGTTGAAGGACAGCACAGCAATGTCAGGATGATTCCAATCACTAGAAACTTCTTCAGTCTAATCTCCTGTGAGTGCCATAAGCAATTTGTGAGACACTGACCCAGGGCCTTGCTGTAAGGTAATGGTGGTCCTCTAAAGCATACATGTAAAATATAAAAGGAAATTACAATATTTATAAAGTCAATGAGATATTATGATGTGATGCTAAGCCTGAGTATTCAAAGCACTTACCATGCGCCATTAGTATAATACTAAACATTGCCAGAAGTTATTCGTCAGTAATATGGAGCTAACATCTAACACCAAATTTTGCTTCCAAGGAAGCATAAAGCCTGATGCCCTTTTAATGAACAAAACAAAGCCCCAGAAGCAATCAAAACTGTTAGCGTTAGAAGACTAGCAGATTCAGAGCATGGTCATGGGGTTAAGCTACACCAAACAGGGTGGCACAGACTGCTGCCTGCCCAGGACCCAGCACGAAAAGTCAGCTTCTCCACAACTTCCACCAACATTTTTTAAAATGAGGAAATAAATAATGTGAGTTTGCATTTCAGAATCTCCAAGAAGGAGGCCCTGAACTGTAGCTTGAAGGGTATACCAAAGGAATAATTGCTGTCTGTCTGGAGAAGGGAACATGCAGGGAAGAAGTTCCAGGAGCTCTTTATCCTGCCATCCTGCAGCAGAGTGAAATGGGAAGGTGGTTCCCCACAGTAAAGCTGGCAACAGCACGAACCGCTGGGCCATGGCCGTGGACTCCTGGCAGAGCATTCCTGGCCTGCTGCAGTTAGAAACTTGGCTGTGTTCTTAAGCAAAGGTTTCCCACAAAAAATACTCAGCAAGCAGACAGTGGAATTTGCTTCTGCATTCTTCCATTAGATACATAGGTACAGAATCAGAGCCAAATATGGGAGGGGGAGTAGAAGAGATAAGAAAGTAATGGGATTGCAGTCAGTGTTCAGATGTGGAGGTGAGTGGGTGGCAAGTCTTACTAATTGCCTGTGTCTGTGGGTGACAATGATGATGGGTCTTAATTATACAGCACTAAGAGAAGGAGAGAGAGAAATATATATACTTCACAATTTTATGCATTCTCCTCCAAATTTCTTAAATTACAAAGAATCTTGTCACAAACAACTTTGGCAAATATATATTTTATGTTTTGGTATGTAAATATAAAATATATTTATATAGTAAAATAAAATACATTTTAAAATAAAATATAAAATATATTTTAAAAACATTTTTTAAAATGAAGAAATAAATAATGTGAGCAGCTATATATTTTATATTTTGGCATAGGAATATAAAATATATACTTGCCAAAGTTGTTCATGACAAAATCCTTCGTAATTTTAGAAATTTGGAGGAAAATATGTAAAATTAGGAAAGCTTTAAAATAAATTATGGTGTGTTTGCCCAACAGAATTTTACATATTCCTTAAAAACTCTACATTAAAAGATAAGAAACTGGGAAAATGCTCATACTGTAATGTTGAGTGAAAAAATTGGAAAATCTGATTTAAAAAGTTATTTTCATTTTTTAAAAATGTGCAAAGAAAAAATTGAAAAGGAAAATTTTCTAATGTTATCAGCTATTTCTTCCTGGTAATATTACAGGCATTTTTAATGTTTCCATTTATAATTTTATGTGTTAAAACTACAATAATCAATTAATTTACCTCTATATTTAAATTAATAAACTTTATATAAGAAGAGAGAATGGTAACTCATGACAAAGAAGCAATGTCACCACAAGCATAATTAAAATTTACCTTTATGCTAAAGAGCAGATCCTAGCAGTCATCAGCCACCTAAGTCTCTAGAAATAAGCATTTAGTCAGTAAATGATCCCACTATGTGCTGTTCATGGAAAAGGCACAAAGGATTCAGAAATACAGGCAGTTCCCAAGTTATGAATGAGATGGGTTCTGTGGGTTTGTTCTTAGTTGAATTTGTGTGTAAGTTGGAGCAGGTAATAGTCTCAGTACATAAGTGTGAGTTGTATGTCGGTCAGGCATTTGTAACTCGCGGACCAACCGTAATCACCTCCGGACTATGCTCTACTAGTATATACTATACTAGTTCCAGCTAGAAGAACTCAGGACTGGTGGCCAGGCTGAGAGGAATCGGGCTATTACTCTTCCTGCCGTGTGACGAGTGCTCCCATGGAGGTGTCCCCAAGGCACTCACAGCAGGAGCCCATCCCTGGAGGAGGAACCAGCCAGTCACTGGGATTTGGGGAAGGCTTCAAGTAGGAGGTGACATCTGAGTTGATTCTTGAAGGATGAGGGAAGAAAGCAAAATATGAGCAAGAGCTTTCAAGAGTTGGGATGGAGTGGAAGCCACGGCTTTCTAATAAGAACCTCATTATGCTGAAGTTCAGAAAAGGAAGAGAGAAAAACTGAGCTAAACAAGTTACTGTGGGGATGGAGAGGCAGGGAAAGATGGAAACATCATAAGGACTTGTGGAGGAGTTTCAAATGTCATCTGGATCTCTCTCTCTTAGATGCTAGATGGCTGGTAGCATTGCTTGGCTCACACAGAGCATAGAGAAGAAAGAGTAGTTTTGGAGGGACAGTGTTGGAAATATCCATTAGAAAAGTAAATGATGGGCAGCGCCTTTGGCTCAGTGAGTAGCGCGCCAGCCCCATATACCAAAGGTGGCAGGTTCAAACCCGGCCTCCGCCAAATGGCAAAACAGAAAAATAGCCAGGCGTTGTGGTGGGCGCCTGTAGTCCCAGGTACTCGGGAGGCTGAGGCAAGAGAATCACCTAAGCCCAGGAGTTGGAGGTTGCTGTGAGCTGTGTGACACCACAGCACTCTATGAGGGCAATAAAGTAAGACCTTGTCTCTAAAAAAAAAAAAAAAAAAAAAAAAAAAGAAAGAAAAATAAATGATCTGATCTGTGGCCCTAGAGTACAATCATTCATTTATCGTACAAGTATTTACCGAGTGCCATTGTTGATGTTCTAGGCAATGAAGATGCACAAACGTGTACGACAGACAAGGCCTCAGCTCTCTAGAGCTCTCAGTCCCCCGGAGAGACCCACCACGCACAAACAAGCATGTGTACAGAAGTGGTAAGTGCTATAAAGAAAATTAATCTGAATGCTCAGAGAAGAAATAATGGGGTTATTTAGATTGGGTGTCAGGGAAGACATTAGTGTAATTATAACTATTATTCCTGATAGCATAGATGGAATCCTTTGTATATGCCCAGTGGATTATTTCATTAAATCTTCTAGGAAGCTACTATTGAGGGGTAGAAACACACTCAGGTTCAAATGGGACTCTGCCTTTAGTGACACTCTTAATCACAAGTACTTTCTGGCCTCAGGAAGGTCTCATATGAGAAAGAGGAACACAGGGACAGGTGTCGTCTGACAGGCAGGAGAGAAGACTATGTCAGGAAGAAGGGAATGGTCAACAGCATCCAACAGTCCACATGCCCCCGAAGGATGATAAAAAACTGAAAGGCCTCCATCTATTTGGCAACCAGATTATTATTGGTGACCCTGGCAAGAACAGTTTCAGTGAGGTAGTGAGGAAGCCCAGACTTCAGTGTTGGTGAAGTCCCTTTAGGAGACTAAAGAAGAGAGGCAGCATGCTTTTTAATGGCCGTTGTGGTTTTGGTTTCAATTTGGTTTAAGGAAGGGTGGGACTTGCGGGTTGAGCCTATGGAGATGGAGAGGTTGTAGATATGTAGGTAGAGGAAACAACTGATGAAGCAAAGTCCCAGTAGGGACAAGAAGGGAAGAAAAGCAAGAGTGCAGAGCAGGGACTAGTTCTCAGCAGGAAAAGGAGCACCCTTTCCTCTGTGATGGGAGGGTGGGAGTAAGGAAGATGACGTGCAGGAGTGTGGAGTAGCTTGATTTCTTTCTCTACGGTAGGTGACATTTCTATCTGCTCCAGGTGAAGGCCCCAGGGCTAGGGGAGCAGAGGGATTCTACAGAAGGGTCCGCACTGAAATAGATCTTGTGGAGAATGAGAGTGGATATTCTAAGGATAGAAATAAATTCAAGTTGCCCTGAGGTTCCCTTTGAGTTTGGAGGCCCTGTGTTAGTAGCAGCTCCATCTTCAGAGCTGTGAGGTTTCCTCCAGCAGGGCACCACCAGGGCCTGGCATAGCTCCACACCATGCCAGTGGCACAAGCTGCTCAGGTGGCACCTGTTCTGCAGATCACGTCTGTCTTTTATCTGACCGCTCTTGAGTAGTCCTCGATTCATGGACCATTCAATAGCCAGAAGCAAACTAATGTGCGATGCCAGAATTTATCTTCAGATTAGTCATTTAAGGAAAGGTCCTAATCTATGACATCTGAATATAAAATATGTATTAGATTAAAAAGTCGTTGGAGTCCAAAGCTCTTTAGAGCCAAATGATCACCGAAACATCTTAAGTGGTCCTGTTCTATTCTTGTGTGTATAAGATTAGAAGTACTGCCTCTGTTTGATTTAATTAGAGATCCCTTTTAAAAGTCAAGTGCACAGCTTCCCTTGGACTGTGATTGTTAAACATTTTGTTGTTATGCTGTGAGGCAGCCACTTTATGATAACACAAATCTTGTTCCTTATAGAGCATTTTGTTACGAATACATGAATACAAAGCAAAGGATGTAATCAAAAGGGTATCTGGCACGGTTCCAGAAAGTAATCTGGATTAGGCTATAACTGGTTGCCAGTTTCAATTTCATTTCTGATCCATAACTTACCGCCCCATAACTGACAATTTCAAAGGTTTACCAGGATAGTACAAAAACGCCCATCATTACCTTCTAGCTTACTCTGAAGTGTGTTTCACTAATGAACAGTTTTGAATATTTAAAATAACAAAATAAGATAATAAAGACTATTTTTACCACTATCTCCTCCTCCCCTTTTCTACTGACAATATATAAACTGATGGAGGAAATACTTACCAGAAGTGTAGAGTTGTAGAGAGGGTGTTTTAGGTAGCTGTTAGTTTCCACTTCTGAAGTCCATAGCAATTCATTAACAGAGAGAGGACTGAATAATTTTCTTTAATTTTCGAACTTCATGTGCAACAGCTGAAATTGAAATGATCAGTTGACTAAATTTTGTTCTTATTTGGCAGCCTGGTAGAATGATATCTAAAAAGAAATTGATGAGATTCAAGCAATTGCACTATTTCCAAAATTCAGAAGTTCCCTTTAAAAATATTTCTGTTCCCTTCCCCAAACCTGAAGTGTAAGATGTTAATCACATCATGGAATCACATTAAATGTTGTCATAATTACTTTCCTTGATGTGCTGTCCTGAAAGCATTTTAGAAACAAAACCTGTGAAGTCCAGAGCACCTAGGGCTGGAGGTATCGTCTTCATCTTCTAGCCAAAGCCCAAGAGATGTACTTGGACACCACTTCATGATGTATTCTTTTTTTTTTTCCACTTTATTAAATGACTTTTAATAGTTTAAGTTTTTTTTATTTTTTTTATTGTTGGGGATTCATTGAGGGTACAAGAAACCATGTTACACTGGTTGCATTTGTTGGGTAAAGTCCCTCTTATAATTGTGCTTTGCCCCCAAAAGATGTGGCACACACCAAGACCCCACCCCCCTTGCTCCTTCCCTCTCTCTGCTCTTCCTTTCCCCACCCCTCCCCCATTCTTTCTCTCTCTGCTCTCCCCTTCCCTCACCCCCACCGTGTCAATAATTGTCATTAATTGTCCTCATATCAAACTTGAGTACATGGGATTCATGCTTCTCCATTCTTGTGATGCTTTACTAAGAATAATGTGTTCCACTTCCATCCAGGCTAGTACAAAGGCCATAAATGCTCCATTTTTTTTAATGGCCGAAAAGTATTCCATAGTGTACATATACCATAGCTTATTAATCCATTCCTGGGTTGGTGGGCATTTAGGTTGTTTCCACATTTTGGCGATTGTAAATTGAGCTGCAATAAACAG
>CAUYRH010006682.1:0-51257 GCA_963574655.1 Perodicticus potto
CCTGTAGTCCCAGCTACTTGGGAGGCAGAGGCAGGAGACTCGCTTGAGCCCAGGAATTGGAGGTTGCTGTGAGCTGTGATGCCACAGCACTCTATCCAGGGTGACAGCTTGAGGCTCTGTCTCAAAAAACAAACAAACAAACAAAAAAAAACAAACCCACCAGCTCAGGTGTACGTGGCTGGCACCTTAGCCCATTGAGCCACAGGTGCCGAGCCAAGCACATATATTTCTTGAGAAAGTTGTGTACAGCAACAATTAAGTTTACAGTATATGAGACTGGACGTGTTCCCTGTAAATACTGCCTTTAAAGCCTGGATATAAGTGGGGCACAGTGGCTAACACCTGTAATCCCAGCACTCTGGGAGGCTGAAGGGGAAGGATCAGTTGAGGTTAGGAGTTTAAGACCAGATTGAGCATAGTGAGACTCCATCTACTTAAAATAGAAAAACTAGCCAGGCAAGGTGGCACACACCTGTAGTCCCAGCTACTCAGGAGGATGAGGCAGGCTTATTGCTCGAGCCCAGGATTTTGAGGTTGCTGTGAGCTAGGCTGAGTACTCTAGCCCTGGTGACAGACTGAGACATTCTCTAAGTAAATAAATAAAGCCGAGATACACTAACTTGAGAGTCCTTAAACCTCTCCCATGACCTGATGTTCTTGGACAGAAATAGTACAATAGCAAGAGAGCTAAGCACATTTCAGATGCAATGTGTCACATGCTTATGAGGAGTCAAATTTCACAACATGTAGATAGCAGGGACATACAAGGCAAGAGGAGCTATATGTTGATTTATAGGCAGGTTTGTTCCCGTTACTGCTGAAAGATTGGCATGGCCCTACAACCACATCTCGAAGTGAAAGACTTCATTACAGGGCAACCAGAGGCAACCAGACATAGGGACAAGTGCCACATGAGGAAGCTCCAGACCTACTGGAAAAGCATCCCTGAAGGTTCAGGGTGCTGCTTCCAAGAGAACCTCAAACAAGTGTGTGCTCCAATCAGAACACTGACCCGACCGGATACTGAGGGTCATTCAAGATCTAAACAAGATCCTGTCTGGCAATCCCTTTTCTGACAAAAATTCCTGATTTTTTGTTTTTTGAAACAGAGTCTCACTCTGTCACCCTGGGTCGAGTGCCGTGGCATCACAGCTCGCAGCAACCTCAAATTCGTGGGCTCAAGTGATTCTCTTGCCTCAGCCTCCAGAGTAGCTGGGACTACAGGCGCCCGCCACAACACCCAGCTTGTTTTAGAGGCAGGGTCTCGCTCTTGCTCAGGCTAGTCTTGAACTCCTGAGCTCAGGCCATCTACCCACCTTGGCCTCCTAGAGTGCTGGGATTACAGGTGTGAGCACTGCCCCCACCTCTGATGTAGGGATTGTTGAAAGAATTGGCATCTAGAGATAAGCATGCTCAGGGTGCTGTAGGAAAAGTTATTTTCTGACCCTTCAGAGTTTGTTTGATCTAGCACTTCTCTTCATAAATATTTAAGGTAATGATTAATGTTTCATCACGTACCCTTCACATTGCGTCATACTGCTTTTGACCCTGCTGTCCTGGTGCTGAGGAAGGTGTGCCATCTCCACAATGACCTGGAAATTTAGAGTGAGATCGTCCTGCATTACGAGAAGTTTTGTGTTTCTAGAGCATATCCCTCAAATCCTCCCGTGTCTGGATTTACCCTTCTCCTACTCACTGTCACAGCTGAGACTTTAAAACAGTGATCAACCAAAGACAGAAAGAACACTAGCGTAACTGCCTGTCAAATTTACAATATGACTAGGTCACCAGCCACCACACAGAAGTCGGCCTGCACTCATTTTTACAGACCTCTTGTATAGCAAACACGGATTGCGTTTCCACTGCTTTCCTTCATGCCTGGCACGCCGTCACCTTTGCCACAAGTCAGTTTCTGGAAAAGAGCCACAACAACCCAAGGGCCTGCGACATCTCCTGATACAAGGCCTCAGCCATCTTCGTGTCTGCCACCACCCAGGCCTGCAGCACATGAGTCTATCCAACATTGTCCAAGCTTTCCCACATGCAAGGTGCCAATTTCTATGTCAACTTCAAATTTCTAAGCCAAATTTCTGAACAGATTCTCTTGTTACTTTCCACTATCTGCCTCCGTCAAAGAATTCACCATACCTTTCATGCTTCTGTTGTATGGCAAATGTGCGGCCATCCATCCTCTACTTCCACGTTCATTGTAACTAACTCTTTTAAAAATTTCCTCTCTTTAGATCAGTCTCCTCCCCTTCCTTGCCTTCCAGACTTTAGTACAGAACCCAATGTAAAGGCCAAGATTTTTCTGGAAGACTCCTTTATATCCTCAAAAACTTCTCTGAGCTCTCACTCAACTCCCTTGCTACAACTGAAATCTGACTGGCTCCTGAAGACTCCAGTTCCCCTGAACACCTCTTAAGTGCATGTTTGTTTGCAAGTGAATGAGGAAGTTTTTGTCAGATGCCTTCTTTCTTAGTAAAGCAGGAGAAGAGATTATCTTCTAAAAGTAACCAGGGAGGTGGGGGGTGGGGATCAGAGATTTGAGGAAAGTGTTATCCTTCCTTTCCAATTCATCAGCATGTTGTATTTACTCTTATTTCAAAATCTGTCTTGATATCAACTGTTTTTAACTATGTTCACCACTACTAGAGTGGTGTAGGCCAGGGTTACATCTTCCCTGGTTCTCCCAGACCAGCCTGCTTACTGTCCCTCCCCCTGCGTTCTCTTGGCCTCTTCCACAGAAACAACCAGGATGATCTTTTCAACACCCATATTACTGTACTCTCCAGCTTAAGGCACGTCAATGGCATTCCACATTTCTTTGGATAAAGACAGAAATTCTCATGATGACCCATTATGATTAGCCTGTACCTGCTTCTTAGACTCATCTGGCAACATGCTTTTCATAGTTCTCTGACACATTGGAGACAATAGCCTTCTTTCACCTCCTGGGACCTACCATGACGTCTTTAACATCAGGAACTTAGCATAGATATACTTCATCCTTTCTTTAAATAGTTAACTTCTACTCTCCCTTAAAATCTTAGTTCAACCATAATTTCCCAGGAAAGCAGTATTGTTGTTGTTGTTTGTTTGTTTTGCTTTGTTTTGAGACGGAGTCTCACTTTGTTGCCCTCAGTAGAGTGCCATGGTGTCACAGCTCACCTCAGACTCCTGGGCTAAAGCAATTCTCTTGTCCTCAGCCTCCCAAGTAGCTGGGATTACAGGTGCCTGCCATAATGCCTGGATATTTTTTTTTAGAGACGGGGTCTCGCTCTAGGTCAGGCTGGTCTCGAACGCCTGAGCTCAGGGCAATCCACCCACCTCTATCTCCCAGAGTACTGGGATTACAGGCATGAGCCACTGCGCCAGACCTTAAACTATTTTAAATTGCATACGAACTTTATGTCCACCGTGTGCATACACGGTAGTTCTCAGGAAGTCTGAGAGTTTAAGCTGACAATCCTGGAAAACTGAGGGAGACAGTTCAGAGGACAGACTCTGTGGCTCCCAACATGATCATTATGTACTACCCCTCCCTACTTTCTCGCTTACAGAAGAACAAGTTTTCCAGTCCATGATGTGGGGGCCTTCCACTTCCAGGTTTACCATTCATGCATTTCAAATTCATTTTACCTAATCCCTGTGCCCATGGCCTTAGGATTCCACTTATAAGTCAATGTCTTTGCAACTCATTCCAATTGCTAGAGTTGAGAAGCCAAAACACACAGTAGGGAATGATCTGGACTTTGCCGTTACCATAGCTAATCCTGGCACTCCGTCTGGTCACAGGACAGTATTAGTAGAAGAAAATCATATGAACAAGCACTGATGCTAATCCCTGTGTAAGGCCAGCAGTTTTAGCTCAGGCAGTGGTCTATGACCAGAAATAGGGGTTTGGTCCCTACAGAATAATGAAAGTAAAGTAGTTGAAGTGGAATACTAATTAGTACAGTTTGGTGGTGGTGGTGGTGGTGGTGAAGGGAAACCAAGAATTAGAATAGGAAACCAAACACCAAAGTCTAGTACAAAGGACAGAGCAGAACTGTAAACTGGGGGTAAGCCAGATGGACTGTGGTGTGAGTGAGTACAGATCTGGAACCAAGCAGGCTTTTTCACAATAATTATAGTCAATAGAACAGGGAAGTCAAATTCCTGAAAACATGGCCATGTTGGGCTAATTTAAGGCACAGAGTTGGAATAGAATTGATACCTTCCAGAGCAAGCCCTAGTAAATTCTTCTCTTCCTTAACAGAGCAAGCCCATCATGCCTATAATCCCAGCACACTGGGAGGCCGAGGTGGGTGGATTGCCTGAGCTCACAGGTTCGAGACCAGCCTGAGCTACAGTGAGACTCCATCTCTAAAAAAATTAACCGGGCATCATGGCAGGTGCCTATAGTCCCAGCTACTTGGGAGGCTGAGGCAAGAGAATCACTTGAGCCTAAGAGTTTGAGGTTGCTGTGAACTATGACACCACCGCAGTCTCTTAGGGACAACAAACTGAAACTCTGTCTCAAAAAATAAAAAATAAAAAAAAAAGAGCAAGCCCAGGTGTTTGTGTGAGGACCAGAGGGAAAATGCTCCCTAACCAGTTCCCTTTTCATATTTATTATATGGCCCACAGGTAAAAACAGGGATCTGCTGGCAGTCCACCGTCTTTCCATCTACAGCCCAAATGCTCTAGCCTCCTTGCCGTCTTGCCCTTTCTCTCAGGGCACACTTGTGTCGACACCACTCAGGACGTCTGGCTTTTACTCCACATTCCTTATTTGCCTCTGACAACACCGTGGGTTTTACTGTGTATTCACTTCATCTCCAGCTTTTTTCCTTGGGCAATTCAGTGTGCTTATCTTTTCCTTCCTTTTGCTGCTAGCTCCTCTAGATAATTAATGAACCTCCCTAATTAGTTACCTCTATCTCTGGGGTCCCTTCTCTGAGTGGCTGGTATTCCTATCCAACCTGTTCTAAACCTTCCCACTTTCAGAGTAGCAAGTGCAGGACTTAAGGAATACACAATTTAAAGCACTTAGTTTTACGTTTTAAAAGCTGGTTGACTTCACTCTTCTGGGTATCTCTTCAGGTGATATTGGGGGCTTTTGGATATAAGCAGTTTTAAGCCTTGTTAGATTAGATAAAACGCAGTTGTGATGGCCAGCCAAGATCTCAAGCCCTTGCATTTTCTTTCTTTTTTTTTTTGGAGACAGAACCTCAAGCTTTCACCCTGGATAGACTGCTGTGGCATCACAGCTCACAGCAACCTCCAACTTCTGGGCTCAAGCGAGTCTCCTGCCTCCGCCTCCCAAGTAGCTGGGACTACAGGCGCCCGTCACAACGCCCGGCCATTTTTTGGTTGCAGCCATCATTGTTGTTTGGCGGGCCTGGGCTGGATTCGAACCCGCCAGCTCAGGTGTACGTGACTAGCGCCTTAGCCCATTGAGCCACAGGTGCTGAGCCAAGCCCTTGCATTTTCAAGGTAATGTGTTCATTCTCTAATAGGGATCACAAGATAAGCAAGACCCTTCTCAAATGTAGATTAGGTAATTGTATGACATTGACCATAGATCTAATGCCCTAGGCACCTATATTGTGATTCTCTTACTGGGATTTGCCACAGGCTCCAAAATAGCATCTCCATCGGTTACTGATTGTAAAGGCTAAAGACAATAACTGATGCTATAGCCTAAACCTAGAAAGTTCTCTTGAAACTGAGAACCATTCAAAGCTGGTAGCTTTCATTAAATAGATTGGAGTAGCACACACAAATGTGATATATTTTGCTTACAAAATCCAAAGAGGTTCATCAGGTGATTTTTTAATCTATCTATCTATCTATCTATCTATCTATCTATCTATCTATCCATCCATCCATCATATTTATGACCTTGGGAAAGTCTCTATTTGGGGAAAAAGTGTAGCAATTCTCCTATTATACTGCAAGAGATATGCTGAGAAGCTCAAGACTATCTGACCCCCAGACATTTCAGTGAGGTCTCAGTTACTTAGATTTTTCAGGGGAGTCTATCTCCAATCACTGAAATCTAGTAACCTAGTCCTCTGAGCATGTCCCATCAAAGTAGTTGGTCAGTGTGGTGGTGTGTGCGATTATGAGATGGTGAGATGGTAACAATTTCTGCAGACTAAATTGTAATCCAGACCTGGATAGCTGAAATAGATCAGTAAAAATAAAAGCCAGGTGCTGTGATGCATACCTGTGGTCCCAGCTCCTCCGGTGCCTGAGTTGGGATGATCACTTGAGTCCAGAAGGTCAAGGCTGTAATGTACTATGACAGTACCTGTGAATACCCACTGCACTCCAGCCTGGGCAACATACTGAGACCCTGTCTCTAAAAAAGTAAGATGAAATTTAAAATGTAGTCATGTTTCATAAGGTGAAAGCAAACACTTTCTGGAGTTCTATTCTTACAAAGATAGAGGGAGAAAGAAGTGATTACCAGATAAATATCCATATTCTAATTGCTAGAGGCTGTACTGATTTGATTTGTTAAAGAGACCACATCAAGAATAGGGGCTATAATTGGAATCACTACCTGATCATATTTACAGACATCCCATATTACTCTCTAAGATTCATCCATTTTACTTGGGCCAGAAAGGTTAATGGAAATATGAGGGACTCATTACCATCATCCAATTTCTCCAGGGATGTAGTTTTGCTAATTTTGTAGGGAAAGGAATTCCAGAGGCTTCTGTTTGGCCTTCCCTGCATAAATGTCCTCATTCCAAAGATTAAGAAGGCAACATAGGTATTTCTACAATGTCAAATATGTCCATAAAAGAACTGAAAAAATAACAAGAAGGTAAAACTGCAATGAAGCAGACTCAAGACACAATTCCTAACCTCCATAAGCAATTGTTCTGATTGGTGGATCATAACAGAATTCCAAGGAATGGATTTTCAAATATGCTAAGAGTCAGTGTACAGTAATCCCTGAGTATTCCCCTTTGGCCAATATACAGATAGAGTATCCATCATCTATTTCTATGTAATGCGTAATCCCAACTTTCAGTGGTTTACCACAATCGTTATTACTGCTCACATCTCTGGGTCAGGTGCTCTAGGCTGGATTAAATAAGATAGAGCAGCATTCCCAAAGTCCATATGTTACTTTCAAAACTCCAAAGAGTCCCTTTGGGTAGGGTCCTCTTTTACTGGTAGGGAATGAAAAGGCTTGTGTGAGAGCCTCTGCTTGTCTCCGCTGGGCTCACTCACATGTCGGTGGTTCAGCTGAGGGTACTGCTGCCCACGGTGTGAGCTGCCTTTCTGTCTTTTCAATTGTGGAGGCAGCAATTTTCCCTGTGACCTTCTTCTCTGAGGAATCTAAGAAGAATGGCTGACTTTTCACTTTGTTGGTCTTTTCACTTGTTATTAGGATGGAGCAGTAACATCTACCTTCCTTATATATCTGATTAGAAATGCTGTCTGCTTTTTAAAGTCATTGTTATGTCTGAAAATATCAAAGGTACTAATACTGCTTTCTGTGTTAAGTTATGTGATATAAAACATCTGCATATTTGAGGATTCCAGGTCTCTGCATGAATACCTATGTGTATTTTGAGGGTGTATTTTACTAACTGTGCCTGCACAAAACAAATTCACAACTATGTGCTTTTGTGTAAGCTGTACCCAGTGCCCTAAATAATATTGTAGATACTATATGAATATAGTGGGTATTTAATAAACATTTGTGGCATAATCAATAAATGAATGAATGAAAGATTTCTTTGGGATTCCCTAGATTCTTCTTGTATCACCAGTTCACACCTCAACTTTTTAATGAACTCAATTTGTCCTGAGAAAGATACAAGCCAGAAATTGTTCTAACTAAAAAACATAAAACAGAAACCAAAACTTAAGTGTGGGCATCTTATTTACTTAGTAATGAAAATTAATGCACATTATTTTGTGGTAGCTTATCTCTGGCTTACTTTTATTTTCAGATTGCTTTTCTCTGTGGCAATGATCCAGGACTCTCTTAAGTTTTCCCTTTCCTTCATTCCCTTCTTTACCAATCTAGGAGTACACACAGAAAAACAATACTGATTTTAATTTTAACCTAAATAAACTTTAAGGGGTGAAATACATTTTCAGCAAAAAAATAACACAAAATATATGTTACCCAAGAAACATTTAATTGATTTCAAATGTTCTCATTCATGTGGCAATTCTGTTCCACAACAATGCCGAGTAATTACTACTTATGCAGGACTGTCGTTCTGCCACCCCTCAGCTTAACAATTAATATTTTTTACTTGGCTGTGGTTCCAGAACAGTGGACTAAAAATTTATTAATTTCAAAAAAGAGTGATCAAAGAGAATAAAGGGGATCTCAAAATCATGTCCTATGAGGAATGACTGGAAAGAGTGGGCTGTTTATCTAAGGTAGAGAAGAGTAGGGACATTGGGTGAAGAGAAGTTTGAAGGAGGCAGATTTCACATCATCTACCTGAAAATCCCTAGCATGGTCCACAGGCCCTGAATCATCTGTCCCCACCTCATGTGGCCAACATTTCTCCTCTCACTTGCTGTTTCCCAGCTCTTTTGACACAGTTGGATACCTCTTTCTTTGGGCCTTTTGCACATGTGTTGCTTTGGCCAGGGATATTCTTCTCTACTTTTTTGCCTACCTACTTCCTACTGGATAGGTCTCTGTAACAACATTTCTTCTTCAGGGAAGCCCCACTCCCCAAAATAAAACAAAAGTTTCTAGTTCAAGTTTCCATTGTAGCAGTTATTTCATTTGTGTGGTTCTTATAATAGATTATAAGTTTTGAAGTATAAGGGACCATGTTTGTTTTGTTAACCACTTTCTTACTTGACCCAATGCCTGATACATAGCAGGTAGGCCACAAGTCCCAGATGAATGAAAATGCAGCCATATGTTGGAGAGATTGTTACTTTTCAACTCAAATGCCAAAATTAAAACAAAAAAAAACCACACAGAAGAGGCAATAACAAAATGAAAAATGAAAACAAGTGTCATAAGTGAGTCACTATAGACCGACATAAGGTGATAGGAATTTATGGAACTGTGAAGAATTGAAGAGAGTGTGCTTTGTAAAAGGCATTTCAAATTCAAACAACTTACGAATGCACTGATGATAAAATACAGCATGTTCATGTACTAGTATATTTGGCAATAGGCTACCAATTTGCAACACTTGAATTAAATAAATTGATACATTCAGTATATGTTTATTACAGTCATATTATACAAGACATCCAATGCCATGAGAAAATGTTCACATACATTGTTTTTAAAAAGGCACACCACTCAGCAATCACATCTTCACTTCATTTAAAAATACATAGAGAAAACACTGTGTAAAGGTTTGTACTAAAATGTCAACAGTGGCTATCTCTAGCTGCTGGAATTATATGTTCTTCTTTGAGTACTTTTTTGTATTTTCTTAGTGTTCTGCAATGACTATTCATTGATTTTGTATTTAGAAATCCATTATTTTCACAAGGTAGAGAAGTGATTCAGGTGCCAACGTGGAGGATGAAAGAACAGAATCAGAGGAGGGAGAGTAACTGACTATTGCAATAGTATGGGGGAAAGATGGTGAAAGCCAAATTAAGGCAGGGGAGTAAAGAAAGTAATTAGAACTTGGGAGGCTGAGGCAAGAGAATCGCCTAAGCCCAGGAGTTGGCAGGCTGCTGTGAGCTGTGATGCCACAGCACTCTACTGAGGGCGATAAAGTGAGACTCTGTCTCTACAAAAATAAAATAAAATAAAATAAAAGTAGTAGATGTGAGAACATAGAAAGGGACATAGACAGAATAGGATCCAGTCATCTTGGTCTATTTTTATTGGAGGTAAAGGTTAAGGAAATATTAACTTAAACATGTAATTTCTATCAATAGTCTTGGATCTATATGGGTTGGAAATAAAGGTTATGGAATCATCTGCCTTAAATATGGTAATTGAAACTGTGAACCTAAATAAGATTCCTCCGGGAAAGACAATGTAAAATACATATAGGGCTAAAGCCTGAATTATGGGGAATTTTTAAAGTTTAAGAGCCAGGTAGAAGACTCATAAAAATACTAAGTAGGAATGATTGGAGAGATAAAGCCACAAACAGGAGTTATCATGGAAACTGAAGTGGGCATCAAGTAGGAGCCTTCCATGATGCTAGCGGAAAACGCATCTTTCCTGTGTTTGATGTTTGGTCCTTGTGAAAGGACCTCCACTAGTTCTAGGTCTTCCTCTGTACTGGGTAGGATGAGTGATTTATATGATTACAAGATTTGTGAAGAATGTTTGATTTATTTCTGTCTTCCAATGTTTTGAGAACAAAGTTGTTCACAAAGTTCTCATGGCCCTTGTCAAGTTTGCTAGGAATTGTAGGTATATATCTGCCTGAGTCTGGGGACAAAGTTGGCAGGTCTTCTGGGTTTTACACTAAAGCAACATTAACCAGCCTACATATTTTAATTTTTTTTAATTTAAAAAGTTCTTAATTTTTGTTAAGCAACTTAGTTTTATCACTAATAAAATGATATTTTGGTCCTTATTTAGGCCCTTTGTTTTATTTCCAAAATTATTCAGAACCTAGGCAAGACAGAAGGGAATTATTCTATTGGGACCCCCTGGAAGCTTCTAAAACTGATGTCAAATATCAGAGGAGTCAGGTAAGGTAGGGTCTGAAAAGAGGCTAATGAATTTGGCAATCAGGAAGTAATCATAAATCACTGTCTTCTTTGATGAAATCAAGCACGATTCTTCAAGGAAGGCTTTTGACTGACTACCAACGATGGGGAGAGGAGACAACTGTAACCACTGCCCTAATTATTGTCCTGTAAGATTTTCTAAGAATGGGACCATGTCACTTAGGGAACTCATTATTAGTTGCAAATTAAGAAAAATCTGTAAAATAGCTTAAGTGAGGGCCAGAGAGTTGGGGAGAAGAGGCAGAATTAGTGGTCCCTTAATAAGTTAAGAACAATGGATGAGTCTAAGACCCTGGCTTTCAAATGATACCATCTGGATTTTGGTTCTCTTTCCATTGCTCATAACTGGCTTTTTTTTTTTTTTCCACCATATCATAAGACAAACTTGCTCCAAGTTTTCTCAAGGATGGTCATCAGCAGTTCTAACTAGTTTGATTCAAGTGCCTGTATCTTTGTGGAAGGGGAGAAAAGTGTCATATAATTGGCAGCCTTATCAAGTAGAAGAGAGGCATTTCCTGAAAAGAAATGATGGAGAAAAAGTATTGCTCAGTATATTCTACTCCTTGGGACCCAGTATCCATAACTTTTTTTTTCTTTCTGTACATATACTTTCAAAAAACACTAGTTCAAGACAATGTGATCATCCTATGGATAACTGAAATACTCTCCAGCTCGATAGGAGACATGCCAAGGTCTCATCTAGTTATTGTATCTTGCTTAAAACCCCAAAGTTCTGCATCTTGTGTTTCTTTTGGTTAGATTTGGATGTAGCTCTTTATGATGAGCATGATAACAACATAACAGCAATTGTATTAAATAGTGGTATAAGAAGAGCAAGGGTGCCCTAATTAGCTAGTAGACGAGGTCTTTGATACTTAACTTGGCTGTTCTAGGATTTGCTCTGTGGAAGGCACATCCCTATTTCTTGCCCACACATGGAAGGGTACTGAAATTAACCTTTCATAGGCCTTTGTTTGGTGTTCTGTCAATATAATTCTTTTGAAGTCTTAGTTGGCTGCTGGTCACTTTGCTTTTTGGTAAATGTGGTATAGAAACCAAAGGCAGAGAATTTGTGGTTGATGATGTTTTCTGAAAAGGATCCTGCATTCAATTCACGGATTAATTCCAGGGCCTCTGCCATGAGCCACTTACTACTCTATTCAGTCCCCGGCAAACAACTGGGCTCTTATAAGGAATTACATTTACATACCTCTTAAGTAATTTTGTATCTCTCACTCCCCTGTAGTCAAGGAAGATACAGGAGTAAGAGTGTTTATCAATGTTACTTGGTCATCTGCTAAAATATATTAAGCTGCCATTTCTGCTTGACTGTAACTGGCTGTGTTAGGCAAACTTCCAGGTGATAGCATGGCAGAGTCAGAAGCTCCTGGTTTTTATCCCCAAGTATTCCTGGCAGTTACTCTTGGAATTTCAACCAAGCAGGGAGCCAGCAAATGTCTGAATTTATGGGGTGGTGCCTGTGGCTCAAAGGAGTAGGGCGCTGGCCCCAAATACTAGAGGTGGTGGGTTCAAATCCAGTCCTGGCCAAAAACTGCAAAAAAAGAAAGTCTCAATTTATGACTTCTTTCCTCTTTTGCAGTATCATTGCGACTACAATAATTTCATTATTATGCAGGTTCGCTCTATATGGTGACCAGAGGCAGCTTGACTTTTTGCTTAATTCCATGACAAGCCATCTTTTTTCGCAACAGAGTCTCCGAGTAACTTGATGTAGTCAACCTGCCTATTTCTAATCACTATGGCTGGTTGATAGGGTACTGTAACTGACCTGATTTATGGGCCCGCTCCTGTGGTATGAAAGTTAGTATTAGGTTATGGATTACTGTACCTGGAAAATAAGGGCAGGTCTATAAAAGTTAGGATAAATGCTCCAATCTCAGTGGCTTACACAAAAGAATGCATATAAACTGATGAGCAGCTATCATCAAGGCTGAGGAAACCCTCTAGAGTCCTTCTATCTTGTGAACTCATCATCTTTAACACAGGGCTTCCAGGGCAAATCTGTTCATCTGCCTCAATTTGGTGGAGATGGAGTATCTTTGAGGCCTGCTCATGGAATGTTTTCATGGGTCACAGCTAGAATAAGAGCACATCACTTTTGTGAACATTCGACTGATTACAGCCTAATTGGCACACCTAAGCAGTGCATCTAACTGCAAGGGAGGCTGGAAGACTCAAGAATCTAGATTTGCATTTGATCACTGCCTATGCCTTTTACTTCTCTTACCACATATAGAATATATACCACTTCAAGGAGACAACCTGAAGTCATGGGATCAGGTTCACAGTTGAGGATTTTCATATGATGTGTAGTCCTCTTCATTAGAGGGGACCTAAGACCTAACATGACAAGTTATTTCTATTATCAAACCATGTCCCTGCAAAACCAATATGTAGTGGTAGATAAGGAACAGGTAACTACAATGTTTTGCTTTATTTTGTTTTTCTAAGAAGAGTCTAACTCTGTCTCCTAGGCTAGAGTTCAGCAGAGTGACACAGGTCACAGCAACCTCAAATTCCCAGGCTCAAGCCATTCTTTCTTCAGCCTCCCAAGCAGCTAGGACTACAGATGTGTGCCAACACAGTTGGCCAATTTTTTCAATTTTTTGTTGAGATGGGGTCTTGCTGTGTTACCCAGGCTAGCTTCAAAGTCCTGGGCTCAAGACATACTCTGGCCTCAGCCACTCAAAGTGCTGGGATTATAGGAATAAGTCACTATATCCAGCACGTTCTCTCATTTGGAAAAGAAAAATGTGAGACACTGAGCGATACTGATGGATAATGATAAAATACTGCAACCATTTATGATCCATCTCCTGAGAGTGGAGGAAGTTTTGGTAAGACCCCAATTCTGGACTTTGGGAGGAAATCCCTTGTCCCCATTATTCTGTATAGCTCCTGTTACCAGCCTCTTAAATGTTCTTCTTTGTCCATATTCTCAATGGCCCCTTTCTACATGAGTCCTGGGGAGCTGTTACGGTTTTATGCTTTATTTCCTATTTATTCAAGTTCAGGTTTGAACAGTTGCCCTACTGTTTGAACAATGATACTTGAACCAGGTTAACAGCTTGATTAGCAAAAACTTAAGTCTTCTGATCTTTACTTCTTTGCTTCCTTCATCCATGGCAGTTTCTCTGGAACTTTATCACAGACATTGAAGCTTTCTGAAACAATGACTTTGGATGAAGCTGATCTTCAGTGCAGAACTAAATCTTAAGGAAACTGTATTGAAGGCCTCTTCTTGTTTCTTTCTTTTTTAACTGCTAAAGAGCTAGTAAGTCAGCCTTTCCAACTCTTCCAAATATTCCTACATGACAATTATTTCCTAAGCCTATCTGCTCAGTAAAACCTCACTAAAATTATATAATTCAACTTACACTATTACTTTAACTCTTGTCAACCGTTTTGTCTGGAGCTAGTCTCGATATGTAATTTGGTTTTCAGTTTTTCCAGGTGACAGTTTTACCTCTTGCTTTGCCATTGCAAACATGAGTCCACTTCTTTCAGCCTCCAAATCAATTTCTCCACCACCTACTACATCGTAACTAAGCCGATGCAACATACTTTAGGTTATTGTCTTAGCAGTACGCCACTTCTGGTACTAATCTCTACTAGAAATTAGTTATTATTATTCTAGCTCCTGTTATCAATTTTCAAATCTCAGTATTCTTTCTTATAAGAAGTCCAAAAAGGTATGTTTCTAATGGGGTTGGGTTTCTTCTAAGTACTGTTCCAACCTCTCATGCTATCTCTCTATTATGGCATATCCAACACATAGCTTTAGAGATTACTATGCTCACTGGCATTGAGTCAATGGAGAAAGACTAAAGCCAGACATGAGGACTTCATTAAGTCTCAAAATAAGCATGTGACTTCCATTTATGTTTCACTGTCTAGAACCTAATCGTATAGTCACAACTAACTACAAAGGAACTTGAAATTTAGTATAGCTCTGTGCCAAGAAAGAAGTGAGTTCCATAAACAGCTATTCAGTCTCCGCCACAAGATTCTAAAAGGAAAAAAATGCCACGTAAAAATAACTAACAGTCAGTCCAGGGGCCCTGTCATTCTAATAGTTTTGAATATTACCCTACTAATCACAACAGGATTTGGGATTTTTTTTTTTGATACAGAGTCTACCTTGGGTAGAGTGCCTTGGTGTCATAGCTCACAGCAACCTCCAACTCAGGCTCAAGCGATTCCCTTGCCTCAATTTTTCTATTGTTAGTAGAGATGGGGTCTTGCTTTTGCTCAGGCTGGTCTCAAACTCATGTGCTCAAGCAATCCACCCACCTCAGCCTCCCAGAGTGCTAGGATTACAGGAGTGAGCCACTGCACCCGGGCAGGATTTTGCATTTTACTACTATGCAAAAGAATGAAAACTTACTTTCTTCAAATTGGATTACTTTAAATAAAGCATTTTTGTCGCATGATACGGAAGACTGCAGAGGGCTGACAAGTGAATTTCAGGTAACAAAAAAAGAAATCCAGTGTAGAATACTTTTTAAAGAAAGTTTGATTCTGAAGGTAATGTAGTAAAAGCTACAGAAGGATAAGCTAAGGAACCAGAATTTGTAGAGGATTTAAGACAGAAAAGATAATGAAAGATAATAAATGGAGATGAAAGGGGGATTGTAACTACAGTATGGATGGAGAGTTAATCCTGTAGAAGAACAGGGAGTTCATCATTCCTCAGATACTGGAGAAAGGAAAGATTAGGAAATTTCTATAACTTGGAAAATTGAAAGAATTTGTCCCTAATAAAAAATCTTTTTGTCAAGTTTGCAATCTTTATATGAAGACATATAATGAAATGTGGCTTGGATATAAAGACTCCAAAAAGTATTTAAGAGGAACAAGAGAAAGAGGTGCTGAAGGAATAAAGTAGGAGGGAGTGATGGAGCTGAAATTATGGAACATAAATGTGTGAGATATACAGTGTAGCGTTCTCTTCTACACTGGAACTCAGCGACCACTGTAAAAGAGGAAGACAGCACTTTATATTTACTATGGCATTTATTACACTGTAAAGCCCCTGAAAACGGAGACATTGATATCACCAATTACGCACACAGTAGGCACATGATGACTTTCTGTTTGAATGAATTGATTTAGTCATTGCCAATTCTGCCATGGCACTCTGTAGAGTACTGGCAACTGCCCACATTTCATATGGCATGCCAATGCTAAAAAGAAAAATGCTTTTAAAAAATCCGGGCATATTCAGCTAAACTTAGCAGTCTTAAAACAGCAACTATGTCAGCTGAGACATACTTTTAATCTTGTGCCAGTACATCTGTCCTTGATGTTTGCTTCGTTTTCCTAATGCCACTATACTCATATTAGATCAGAAAGGGATAATTCTGAGTCCAGTGAGCTACAGTATCATTTCAAAAGTCCTGCAAATTCTTCACACCTAAAAAGGAACTCACCACCCCATCACAATATTCCTTCCAGGGGATGTCCAGAGGCAAAGATGGTTAATTATGACACTCACTTCAGAGATACATGTTAAGACGCCACGGGCCGGAAGGCCTAAGTCAGGGTCATTCAGTGACTAGTATGCAAAGTCTAGCACAGACACCTCACTCCTCTCCTGTCTTCTTCCTTTAGGAAACTTTAGAGCTGGTGGGGACCCTAGACAACACCTAATCGACTTCCTTCTTATTGCACATATGTAAACTCAGGAACGGGAAATCTGTGATCCAAGACTTAAAACTTGGCCAAAGAAGCTTCTTTACCCTACGCAGACACCATCTCTCAAACACCCAAAGCCCAACCTCTGGATCTGGCCGTGGAAAAAATGGCCAGGAATCCAAGTCGGCCCCGCGGCGCAGGACCAGGCCCCGCCCCCGCCCGGCCGCGCCGGCCTCGCGGCCAACAGGCGTCCCGACCGCGGGCCGCACCCGCCTCCCGCGCCGCCCGGCCGGCTCCTCCCAGCCGCCCTGCGTACCGGGCGCCGGCTGGGACCCCACACCCGGCCCTCGAAACCTCACTTGCGCCTTTCGGCCACCTGCGCGCCGCCGCTCGGCGACGGCTGATGGCGTCATTTGTACTTCCGCCTGCGGCTGCGTCCTAGTCACAAGCCAGGAAGGAAGAAGGGAGGGCTGCAGGGCTGTGTGTGGGGGAAGTTGCGAGGAAAGCGAAGCAATCCGGGCGCTCGCGGGCCCCCCAGCAGTAGCCGCGAGCCCGCGTCTGTCCCCACCGCCCCGCGTCGGAGGCCACCCAGCACACTTCCCGGCGCCCACAGCCTCCGTCCTCCGGGCCTCCCTCAGCCTCACCCCGTCCCGGGCTCCCTTGCGCTCCCTCCCTCCCATCGT
The DNA here is from genome assembly GCA_963574655.1 of Perodicticus potto. Classification (NCBI taxonomy): domain Eukaryota; kingdom Metazoa; phylum Chordata; class Mammalia; order Primates; family Lorisidae; genus Perodicticus; species Perodicticus potto. The sequence goes on from CAUYRH010006682.1 coordinate 17,046, forward strand.
CAGGCTCCCCGCCCTTGGTATCGCGAGACGAGGTGAGAGCTGGCGGAGCGGCGGCGGCGGCGGCAGTAGAGGTGACCGAGGCGGTGGCGGCGGAGGCGGCACCGATCACAGTCTCGGCCCCGGTGCGGCCGGAGTCGCGCTAGAGCGTACCCCACGCCCCTCCCCCGCCCGCGCCCTCCCTCTTTCCCCGGGGATGGAGAAGGCGACGGTTCCGGCGGCGGTGGCTGCTGCTGCTGCTGAGGGAGAAGGGAGCCCCCCGGCGGCGGCGGCGGCGGCGGCGGCGGCGGGCCCCCCCGCGGCGGTGGCGGCGGAGGTCGGCGGCGGCGTTGGCGGCTGCAGCGGGGCTTGTTCGGCCTCTTCTCCTCGTGGGATGGTGCGAGTCTGCGACCTGCTCCTGAAAAAGAAGCCGCCGCAGCAGCAGCAGCACCACAAGGCCAAGCGCAACCGGACTTGCCGACCCCCCAGCAGCAGCGAGAGCAGCAGCGACAGCGACAACAGCGGCGGCGGTGCAGGCGGCGGCGGCGGCGGCTGCACCAGCAGCAACAACAGCGAGGAAGAAGAGGACGAGGACGACGAGGAAGAGGAGGTTTCTGAGGCAAGGGCCGGGCTCCCAGGCGGGGCGGGAGGCAGGGGCTGGGAGGATCGGGGCCGCAGGTGGGAGGGAGCTCGCGGAGGAACGGGGTTCTGCGGGCCGGTCTGCCCAGGCGCAGGCTGCTCTGGTCCGCTCGGTCCCCGGCCTCGGCTGCAAGGTGCGGGCATGTGGGGGAGGCGGCGGGCACGTGCGGCGCGGGGACCGCGGGGTGCGGGGAGCTGGGCGGCTGCTGTGCTGCGGCGGGCTCGGGGTTAAGGATGGGAGCGGTTAGACTCCTGCTCGCACCCCGGGGGGCGATCTGCCCCGGGCGGTAGGACCGCCTAGTCCCTGCGGCGGGGGCGGGACCCCAGGGGTGAGGTCAGAGGTGGCGAGTCTCGTGGGCCGGTCCGGGAGGCCGGTGCCTCCCCCAGCTGAGCCGGGCAGGGAAGGGGCGCGCGGCCGTGTCTGCGCGAGGGACACGTGAGAAGCTGTACTTTTCCATACTGTTCTGCAGCAGGGTTTTCTCCTAACTCTGCTGGTAGCTGAAGTAGCCGTCACTCCCTCGATCTCTCAAGGATTTTGGATGAACTGATGTTTTATACCCACACTGGTTTGTCAAGGACTTTAAACAATTGTCTGTAACCGTACACGTTCCTTACAGGGTACACGTACATTCAGGCCCTGCACATACACACACACAGGCATCCTCACGTGCTTCCTCGGGGGGAAAGAACTCAGCCAGGACCTGTTGTTTTCTAGATGGTATGGGGCGATCAGAGTCTGCACGGATCCAGGCCTGCGCGTGGCGAGTTGGAATAGGAAGGCCTCTAGGTTTGTCCTAGTGATCTGGTTTCATAATAACTTTATAATTTTTCCCGGGTCCACAGACAGGGGGCAGTGCAGGACCTTGTTCCTCACGGAAGGCCTTCCAGCCCAAAGGCCGGGTAAAAAGTACTGCTCTGACAACTAAGAGTTAGTCTTACTGGTTATCAGCTGTCTTACTGCCCTCAGGTCCCCTTCCTGAAATAGAAGAATCTTGATCTGGATAAAGCAGCAGAGGGAAAACATCTGTAAAGCCTTGTTTTCAACTGGGTTCGGAGAGAGGAGAACTGAATTTTCTAGAAATACTGCTTGCCCTTTATTCTCTTTCACAAATATATAACTTACTAAGTTGGTGGAGATTGGTTTCCTGAAAATTGAATTTAAGCATTCTGAGTTGTGTTCACAGAGAAATGTTTTTTTAAAGAGTTTGAGCCTTGTCTATTTGTGGAGGACTGCATTCTTTTTTATGTCAGACTGGATAAAGTTATGTAGGTAGAAATGGAAGAGTTGAAGTATGTATGTCAAAACCGTGGAGTCCCCTTAAGATGACGTGTATTTCCGTGTATTGGATTCTGAGGATAGGTTTGTATCGATAGATTTTTTTTTTTTTTTTGTATTGTCCTGATGGGATATTTTAGGGTAGCGCCTGATTCAGGCTGCTTTTGAAACATTGAAGAGAAAGATGTGATGGGATCCTTATCTCAGGTAAAATCTGTTATGATACTTAGAATCATTCAATTGTATGATCCATCATCTTCACTAAAATTGTGGCACTTAGAAGCTTTCAACTCTCTGATTCTTTTCAAAGGTGAGAAAAATTTTATAGATAATCCAGCTCAACCTCTTTATTTTAAAAATGAGGAAAACAAGGTTTAGAGGGAACTGGCTGTGCAGAATAGTAGCAAAAAGCAGAAATCAAAGATTTCTCATGGCTCAGACCAGTATACTTTTTTTTTTTTGTAGAGACAGAGTCTCACTTTATTGCCCTTGGTAGAGTGCGATGGCATCACACACCTCCAGCTCCTGGGCTTAGGCAATTCTCTTGCCTCAGGCTCCAGAGTAGCTGGGACTGCAGGTGCCCACCTCAACACCGGCTATTTTTCTGTTTTGCAGTTTGGCTGAGGCTAGGTTTGAACCCGTCACCTTCGGTATATGGGGCCAGCGCCCTACTCAATGAGCCACAGAGCCCAGACCAGTATACTTTTTAATGTTAATTGATTTCCTTGTATCTTCCTTCTGACCCCATTCAAAAAAATAGTCTCTGAATGGTAGAGTAACACAAAATCCTGCAGCTAAGGGCAGAATACCAATATTTTATTACAATTTTAAATCCTCCTCCTTCCCCCAAAATCAAGCTTTGGTTTGGAACAAGGTCGTAAAAGTTCAGTGAAGTACTTATTGGAATGTTCTGCTGAAAACCTCACATACTTACACAGTTTTGTCCATTGGAATGTGGCTTATTAGCCAGCCATACAAGCTAATAAACACTTTTAGTAATTCCTTAAATCATGAAGAATGGCTGTATGTTTGTAGATATGCTAATTTGGTGAGTCAAGTTTGTTTTCTTTGAAAAATAAAAATAGTATATTTTGACTTTGACCATCTAGGCTAGTGCTTCTTTGTTTTAATGTGCTTTATGTTGTCTTCCACTTGGTTGTGTAGACAGTAGGTTTGTCATTTGTTATGAAGGTGAGTCATGAGAAATAAGTATAAGAAAGTGCAACCATTAAAAAAAATCTAAACAGGAACATGATGAGGGCTGAGCAGTCAGAAAAGAGTACAGTTTGTCTCTGTACTTGTTTCTATCCTTTGACCAAAGTAAAGAAGTAAATAAAACTGTAAGCTAAATGGGTGAGTTGCATAGTGGTTTTCTTTTAATTACCTTTTTACTTAACCAGAAGTTTAACTTTCTGGAGCTAGGAAATCTTATGGCCAAAATTACAGTATTTAAGTCTAATTCATCATGTTAATAGCCTGCATGATAAAAAATGTGGATAACATGATCCTTGAAATTATCCTTCCACTAAAAATGATTGTAATGTTAAAAAGGAATATGAGAAGTTACAGTTTAGCAGTAGTTAACCTGAAAAAAAGGATAATTTCGTGGAACAAAAATACATAGGTTTGCTATATGAAGAACTATAGCTGGGTCGTCTATGTATGCTTAAAGAGGAGAAATAGAATCACTTTAAATAAGATATTTATTTGAAGGTTGAAGAATAAGAGTATAATTTTTATTTGACATTGTGAGTAGGTTATTGAGAATTGGATTTTCCCAAAGTACTTCAGAATAGGATAATCATGTTTTAGATAATTTGGGTCTCTTCAGGTATACCTGGAAGCATAAGACCAAGAACTCTCCCTCCTCCCCTCTATTTGACACAGAACCTGAAATTTAAAGTTGAAAATGCGTATTTTTCTTGACCATTAGTGGATGATCAGCATGGAAAATAGAAATGCATTTCCTAATGTACAAGTCAGGATGCTTTTCTTTTCAAATGAGGGAACTAAATTAAATTCTGTACTTGACTATTATAAGAAAAAAAAAGTTAAAATCATAAGAGTTGATACTTCACTTCAGAAATAACATTGCATTGTATTGAATACATATATATAATTAAATGACATTAGTGCTTTCTTAAAGCAGAATTTGAAGGGGAAAACCATTTTTGTTGAAGAGGTATGCAGCAGGAGCTGATCTGGATTCCATCTATTTTTGTAGGTAACCGTGACTTTAAATTAAGAGATAAACCCAGTGAAGAAATTTTAGACAAAAGGAGCTGGTAAATAAATTAGTAGTGACTTATCTCTCATTGAAGGGATTTGCAAGGCCAGGGAGAATCTGTTTACAGACATGAAAGAGGCAAAGCTGAAAATGCAAGAGAAAGAAAAATTATTTCAGAATTAGGCTGTGTCTCTTCAAGTTCATTTATTTGGATTTCAGTGGAAGAATGCTAAAGTCCTCTATTGGAAAGCTTAGACTCTCACATTAACCCAGACAAGCTTGCTTATTCCCCAGTTTCATCTCTTAATTGAAGTACCAGTATTCATAACCTGGATGTTAGTATCTTTGAAGCAATAGTTCTGTCTTAATTATAATTATCTTGCCTCCTCTCCTGCTTAAGCACTGTACTTGATAAAAAAACATATTTTTCGGTGAATAATTAGTACCTAAGGAGACTGCAGAATTTATTTAGAAAACTAAGAGAAGTAGTAGAGTTCCCTTATGGTAAGTGCCTGAAGCCTCCTAGATATATGTAGATTTTTACAGACATAGTAAAAACTGAAACTCAGTGCCTGCTGTGTATGATGTCCAGGTAATGGTTAAGAGCATGGACCCTGGAGCTGGATTCAAATCTTTAATCTATCATTTACTAGCTTCATGACCAGGGGCAAGTTACTTAACCTTTCTCAGTTGGCCCTTTTAAATGATGTAGATGGTAATAGTAGATCCTACTATATAGTGTGTATTGTTATGAGAGTTAAATCAGTTAATGTAGTTTGCATGTATTCTCATTTTGTTCTCTCCTATGAAGTAGGAACTGCTGTATTAGTTTCATTATTCAGTAAATGTTTAGAATTCCTGCTGTGTGCTAGGTATTGTGATGTATTGTGGGGGAACACAAAACTGTTAAAAGATACATTGATTTTAAAATGCACCAATGAGTAGAGATTTGGAGAGGTGTAAGAATGAGGTTAAAAGGTTAAGTGCACATCCTAAATAAGGTGTGAGAGTGTCAGAAGTACACAAATGTTGGAGGGTGTATTTATTTTATAAGACAAAATACTGGTTTAAAAGGGTTATAGGTAACCTCATCAGGTCACCAAGCTAACAAGTGTCAGGGTGGGCGTTAACCTAGGTCTGTTTGATTCAAAGCCTGCTCATTCATTTATTCACTCCTTCACTTACTCTGTTATGCTGTATGATATTTACTGCAATATCTTTGATAATTGGCATTTCAGATAATGTTAGAATAAATTCAGAGAGTATAGGGGAAAGTACTTTTTGGCAGTAGGGTGACCACTGAAGACAAATTGGGCACCCTGAGCTTTTATTTCCTTTTCTTGTTCTGAAAAACTCATTTTAAAAAAAGAAAGCAAGAAATATAGAAAAGAGCAGATAAATACATCCATTTTTCCACACTCTAAAATGAACACTTGATAGCAAAATGAAAACTTTATCATGAAAATTACCCTCTCTAGAGGCAATCTATTGCTTCTCCTTTGCCTTTAAAATTTGTACTTTTCAAGGTAATTTTTCCTTATTAAACTAAAAAAAATTTAAACCCCCTTTTAAATAGGGGTTGTTAGGGCTGTGAATAAATAACCTGAGATTAAACACAAGAAATTGTTGGTGTTCTTTATAAGGCTTTTCTCCCTCTTTCTGTTCCAACTCCATACTCCTTGTGCAGAATTTTCCTTAAGTAGTCAGAGAGGTCTATAACCTCTTTTTTCCATCTCATTATTTTGAAACATTCTCAGGTTGAGGCAGTAGGGAATCTGGCAGCCATTTATTTGGCTTATTTAGAGTTTGGAAACTGCTTCTAAATAAGAGGTAATTTGGTAACAAAGAAGTCATGAAGTAGTGAGTCCAAGATTGAGCTTTTGTTTCTAGTAAACTAGCCCTATGCATACTCCCTTTTCTCTTCAAATCTTCAATATTTTGCCCTTTAAGTGATGAAGTAGTTTTTAGTGTGCTGTGGACTTTTGAGATCTAAAGGCTAAAACCTGTCTTACTCATCCTTGTATCTTTTGTACAGTATCATGTGTGTTGTGTAGGTCTCTGCACCTTCCCTCTAGTAGTTATTTACAAAGTTTGATCTCTGAAGTAAGACTGTTTCACAAGTATTTCTTTGTTAGTCACTTACTCTGGGAAATATATGGGATCACAAGTCTTAAAGTAATGGAACTTGGTTGCGTCTATTCATAGTGGATACCTATGAGATGTTTAGTCGTTATTAACTTTACCAACTTTATTGAAGTTAGTATTGTGGAAGTTTTCAGTGTTAAATAATTGTCAAAACAGCACATTTTGACTCCCAGAAATCACTTGACTTTTTGTTAGACTGCTTTTACACTGGCATCTGATGATGCTATCCATTTGATTAGGAAAACAGTTTTTAGGTCCTTGAGGCAGTGTGGTTGTATTTATGACAGTAGTTTATCTGAATTTTTATAAGAAATAGTTTTAGTGGGTTGGAAAATGTGGAAAGATGATGAAAGAAAAAGATGAAAAGGAATGTGAAGTAGTGCTAGCCAGTATCATTTGTATTTTCATTAGGACCAACAGGAGGCACCAACGTCCATGGTGTAATCTGTGCCAAGCCTAACTTCTTTCAGTTTTCATCTTTTGAAAAAACAAGTCATTAGGGAATTATGGGAGATGGGTACCCATGAATATTCTTCTAGTTCCTGGAACTTTAAGCCATCCCTTTGCTAACCAGGAGCAGAATACAATTCCTGACTTAAGATGCTTCACTTTTTAACATATATATGTATATGCACACTTACATACATATATATGTTTATGTATATATATTTGTCTTTAGAATTTATTCAGTCATGAAAGGATGTGTAATCATGGAGCAGTGTGTCACTTTTACATGATTTATAATTCAAGGTTTTATTATTGAAAAGGGAAATATTGGATTTTATTTTCCTCAAGAATACTATGCATTTCCAAATGAATATGGGTCTAATTAATGAAAGCATAACTTGAGTTGCCTTCCTTCATCCTACAAAACTCATAAACATTACATGATCTTTTACAAGAGTTGACTTGCCAAGTTTCTTTCTGAGTAAGACTAGAGATAAAAGAGGGTTGGGAGGAAAAAAAAAGTGAAGATTTTATGTTTAAAAGATTAAAGCACTTTAGGAATTTCTGTTGGAGCCAATATTATTTAGTATCTTTATAAACAACTTGATATATGGTGACATCTTTCAGAGGTTGTAGACTGATCACAGTGAATTGTATTGATGAAAGTGGATAAGATCATTGAGAATAAATTGAAAAATGTTAAATAGATTTTTATGAGTCAAGGGCAAAAAAGTGTGCTACTTTGGCTAAATGGTCTGACGTGTAGCAGTTTTTTTTTTTTTTTTTTTTTGGCAACAGTTTAGCATAATGTTAAATAAGGTATTGGAGATAACCATAATTATATTTGTTATTTTAAATAATAACATACACCTGCACAAAATGGATTATGTGTATTTCTGGCTGCTGTACATGAAAGTGATGAGTAAAACGACGGAGGGTATAGATAGGGATGGTTTAAAACCCAGCCCTGGCCAAAAAAAACTGCAATTAAAAAAAAAAAATGATTGGAGGGTTAGGGTTGGGATCCATGATTAAGGAGTACTGTAGATTTTACTTAATTATATTGTTATTGCTTATTATTTAATGTTCAAATTAACTAGTTACTTGCACTAAATTATAACGTAGAGAAAATTGTGAGGCATACCAGGTTATTTCAATTTTGAAAATAAGTAAACTTCTTTTTCATTTCTTGAGATTTGAAAAGTATAGACATGACATATTCATGGAACTAGCTTGTGACTGTGCATCTCTTCTAGTGAATTTTGCCTCTTCCTTTCCTCTTCCCCCAAAGGTTATTAGTTCATTTAATTTAGCCTTTCATTTTTTTATTCTTCCTTTTCCCTAAAGAGAAAGGAGCAGGGAAGAACAAAAAAACAAAGTGAAGAAATACAAACCTGTTCTAAATTAATTTCTTGGTATTTTTTTTCTTCATATATTGTCTCTTAATTGGTTAAAAATGTTGGATTGAAAACTATTTCAGGGGAATCTATGGAAAGATTGGTTCTGTTTTGTATTTGGAATGTACATTAACATGGGAATCTTTTTTCCTTTCCCTCTTTTCTCTTGTCATCTAAATATGAAACCTGAGAAGAAAAGGAAGTCCTCTTTTTTATGTTTTACCATGTCCAATTCCAGTTGAGCCTTTGACCCCATTATTGTTTCCTTTCTAATCCCTGTGTTTTTTGTTTGTTTGTTTGTTTTGGTGGAATTAATAAGTAAAGTAGTATTTCAAAGCTTCTTATGTAGCATTTAATAGTGGAAGATGCAGTGTAGGAGTTAATTCTTTTATTTGATAAATATTTATTGAGTATCTGCTGTGTGTGACTGTTTTGATTATCTAATAATCTCAACCATTTCCTTCCCATGGAGTATGAAAAAAATTAGCTATATTTAAATTCATAGCTGTATGTGTTAAACGTGATGAGTTAAATGAGTTAAACTACAATTTATGTTGTAGTTAGTGAAACTTACACACATGGAAACTTAGTGCTGTGATAGAATTTTGTTTTATCTATGATTTGTAGTTGATAGCTATTAACTGTTAGTATACTCCTTGAACTAACTTTATTTAAGGAACATTATTGAGACCTAGCAAAATCATCTAGGGATTGAGTGGTTTGAAAAAACTGAGACAATGTTCCTAGATTCATAAAGCCTAAATCTTACTGAGATAAAACTAACAATTTAAAACTATAAAGATGATTTTTATCCTGTATGACTCCTGTACTTTCAGAGTCTATGTTAGTTTTGGGTATAACTATGTACCTTATGTCATAGAGATCATTTATTTCTGCTTTGAATGTTAGGGTAGACTTCACATCTTTTCTGTGTATCTCTTGGAATAAGCAGTTGAGTTGTGATACTTTGTTTCTTTTTCTTGAAAGATGAGATCTGTATATATCATTTTTCCAGAGTGTCCTTGACAACTAAATTATACTAAAGAGTCATCCATTCAGATTTTATCCTGAAGATTTTGTAGTAAGAAAAGAGGTATTATCTATATTAGTATACTTGTGATTACTGTAAGTAGAGATAGTTACAACATAAGAAATTGAATTACAGGACAGTGTAGTGTGAAAAATGTCTTTTAAATAAGATTTAAAATACAGTGTTTCATACAATTAAATAATTCATTAAACATTATACTTATTTGTAGAAACATGTTTATAGAAAACTCAACAGTATCAAAAAGATCTAAAGAATACAAAAATTGTCTGTGATCTCACTCTTTAAAATTAGTCCTTATCCGAAATCTGTCCTTTCGTTCTTTTTCCTTGTAATGTATTAAATTATTTTTCATGAAAAATAGAGCTGTCACAGAAAGTTTGCTTGCTAAACGTTTTTTGCTAAAGCAGTTGAAGAGATAAGTCTTCAGATAATGGTATGCATATTTATTTAACTAAAAAGTGATGAATATATTAATACTTTAAAGTTTTTCTCAGGGTAAATGCTGCTAATAGGTTGGTGTTTTATCAAATATTTCAGTTTCTTTGTGAGACAGTGTGTGTATGGGGGAGGGCAGGTGTGTCCATTAGAGAACACATTAGAATTTGCCATATTGTTTTTTTTTTTTTTTTTGAGACAGAGCCTCAAGCTGTCACCCTGGATAGAGTGCCGTGGCATCACAGCTCACAGCAACCTCCAATTCCTGGGCTCAAGCGAGTCTCCTGCCTCTGCTTCCCAAGTAGCTGGGACTACAGGTGCCCACCACAATGCCCGGCCATTTTGGGGGGGGTTGCAGCCGTCATTGTTTGGCGGGCCCAGGCTCAGGTGTACGTGGCTGGCGCCTTAGCCTGTTGAGCCACAGGCACCGAGCCATCAGCAAGCATTTTGTAAGAGGATTGACTCTGGTCTACATTAAAATTACTGAGTTGTTTAAAGCTTCAGCCGATTTCTCTACTTCTGGGTTAATCAGTGATTTTTTTTTTTTTTTTTGCAGTTTTTGGCCACGGCTGGGTTTGAACCTGCCACCTCCAGCATATGAGGCTGGTGCCCTACTCCTTTGAGCCACAGGCGCGGCCCTTAATCGGTGATCTTTTAGTGATCAAATCCCATCACTTGTTTTATTTTCATCATAGGACCTATTCATATGTGGTTATTTGCTTATTTATGGTTTATCATCTGTCTCTCCAGTTCATTCCACACAGGCAAAGACCTTATCTTGCTGACACTGAGCTATTCCTACCTTTAAATCAGTGTCTTTCTCACAATAAGGACCAAGCATAATAATATACTCTGGTTTCTCTTCAGATCATATAAATTTTCACCAAGATTTCTTTGGATAGGAATAGTTAATTCTGAGTTGTAACCCAGTTTTTTGAGGCTCTCTGTAGGGCTAGTAAAAAAAAAAAATAGAAACAGAAAATAAAAGGACTTATAATAAATAACTGCTGAAAAGTGAATGAATGAATGAATGAATGAACACAAACTGATGTGATGTTGGATGACCAGCTGCACTGGGAGTTAACCCATCTTGAGAGAGTCACCACTCCTACATATGACTGGGTAACAGGTGTAGGTAGAAGTATAATGGGGCCACAGCTGATTGTTAGCTTGTTCAGGTGTTTAAATACTATTGCATGTTAAAAAGAAAGACCAACAAACCAGCTTTGTAGCAGAGTCCCATATGCTGAAGTTTAGAACAGCGGTTCTCAACCTGTGGGTCACAACCCACAGGAACGGTATTAAAGGGCCAAGGCATTAGGAAGGTTGAGAACCACTTGTTTAGAAACTCTTGGCCATATATCCAGAGGTGACCTTTAAATTGCATAGGATTTCTTTGGTTGCAAGTGACAGAAACCCAGCTAATTAAAGCAAAAGAGAAAGGAGGGTTGGTTATTTATATAAGTAGGAACTCCAAGAGGAGGGGGGATCAAGGCACTGACTTCAGGCATAGATTGATCTAGGGGCTCAAATGTTATCAACAAGCTTATAAATTAGAACCTAAGGTTGTATAGTTTTGTGTATCTATGTTTATTGTCCTATCTTCCTCTGCCATTTGTCCTCTGAAGGCTCAATTCTTAGACAGGTGCTTTCTGTGTAATGACAGAAAGTCCCAACAGTTCAAAGTAGATGTGGTCTACAGTGCCTTTCCATCACTCTACCAGCACCCACATCAGTCCCAGAGCTAAGACTTGGACCATCTAGGCTCAGTCATACAGTTCAGGAAGAACAGCATGAGTAAGGACCCTAAAGCAAGAAAGACATGGGTATTTGAGTACCTGAAATGGACCAACATGGCTAGATGCAATAAGTAATCTAGGGGTGGTCCAGGGCCTCAAAAGCCACAAGAAGGATTTCAGTCTTCATCTTGAGAGAAATGAGAGCCCACGGAAGAGTTCCAAATAGAGGAGTATGTACTCAAATTTACTTTTTTAAAAGATCAAGATCAACATTACTTCATTAAAAGTGTAGGGATAGGACTGAAGGGATAGAGTCAAGACAAGGAAACCAGTAGAAGTTGTGACAGTCACCCAGGCGAGAAGTGCTGGCCTGGATTGAGTTGGTGACAGGGGAGTTTAAGTTGGCAGTATAAATACTGTCTAAAAGTTAAATGCACAAACTTGGTCAGGAGGAGAGACAGGTCAAGAATAACTCATAGGTTTGACATGGTGGTGATGTGCCTTTTGGGAGGATAGGGAAGCCTGATGTGGTGAACTGAGTAATGACCATCTAGGGATAGCAAACCTTAACTCCTAAGCCTGAGAATGTTACCTTTTATGGAAAAGGTTTTATAGATGTGATTAAATGAAGGCTTTCTTATTATTGTTTATTAAATCATAACTTTGTACATTGATGCATTTATGGGGTTCAGTGTACTGATGATGTACAATGTGAAATGCTTACATTGAACTAAGTAATACATACATCACAATAAATGAAGGCTTTTGAAACAAAGAGAATGTCCTTGATTATCTGGGTGGGCCCTCATTGGTATCATAAGTGTCCTTAGAGAGGCAAACGGAGATTAGAACAACACATGGGGAAGAGGAGAAGGCCATGTGAAAATGGAGGCAGAGATTGGAATGATGCAGCCACAGCCAAGGAATACCAAGGAATGCTAGCATCCACCTGAAGTTGGAAGAAGAAAGGAACAGTTTCCTCGACAGTCTGCAGAGGAATTGTGGCCCTGCCATCATCTTGACTTTGGACTTCAGGCCTTCAGAACTATGAGAGAATACATTTCTGTTGTCTTAATCCAACAAGTTTGTGATAATTTGTATGGTGGCCAAAAAACCTCAGCCACATATTAAATTTGGAGAATGGGGAAGTAGGAAGATCGTGCTGCGTCTTTGACATTCAAACAGCTTACACGTGGCTGGAGGCTGTAGTGGATCTCCAGGGGACAGGTCTACTGGAGAGTAAACTGCTGAGTCATCCCTGTAGAAGTGACAGCTGAAGCCATTGTGGATGTGTAGACGACAGGAAGAGACCATGAGGCCCTCGTACTTTTGAGTGGCCAAGAAGAGAGGATGAATCCTTGAAGGAGACTTGAAAAGGCAGGAGGAGATTCAGGGATGTGTGAAAGCCAAGGGCTGCTGCTCATATCTGCCCAGGTCCCCAAACAGAAGGGGGGATTTATCAAATGGGTGCAGGAGTACGCCATTATGTTTTCAGGGTCCCCTAAAGTGCTGGGATCACCTGCCTGGCTAGAGCTGCTTTTAAGGGGGCCCACCATCTCATCTCACCATTGCCGGAGACAAAGCTTCTGTTCAGTTGACTCTGGAATTGTGAAGAGCTGCTGGGTTCTACAGTGCCTGGTAAACAGTTCTCTCCTAACTAAGAGCTGCTTGGTCTGTGGGTGGCAGTTTCAAGGTGAACGGACAACACTCTGTTGGGAAGGCTGCTACTCTGAACAGTCAGGAAAAACTTTTCCTTCTGAGCTAATCACTGCTTAGAGAAATTAGAAGACCTAATCATGGTATTCCAAAGACTAGAGATGATTCAACAAAACCTGCAAACACCCGTCACTTGAAATCCCACTGAGCCCCATCTGTCTTCTGCTGCTAAATAGAGTACCCTCCCTCAAAGTCTCAGGGACTACTGCAGAGGAGGAGGGGGCATGAGATTGTTAACAGCTGAATTGCAGAGTAGAGAATGGAGGCTAAAGTAACCCTATCTTGGATGCTGACCCACCATGTTAACATTAACCCCTGTTCAGGAATGCCTCTAAGTTTCCTTCTTTATCTGTTACTGTCAGACCTGCCCTCAGGCAGATCCACATCCTGTAGCCCCTGAGGGGTACATTTCACTTGTCTTCCCCGCTTCAGTCCTGTGGTACGTAAGCCTTGGGTCTGGGGTTAATGGTGGGCATCGCCCTTCTCACCTCTCCTCCCAAGACATCGCTTCTGTTCATTAGGTCCCTATTAAATGTTTCTTCTTGAGGAAGAAATAAAAAGACACACGTAAATACAACTAATATTTGCAGATCATTTAAAGAGAAAAATAATCTCATTTATTATCCTTAATAGCTGTTGAAAGTCAACAATGATAAGGAAAAGGTGTATAGGGGATGTTTCATTCTCAGTTGGAAGAGTCAGCACAAACACATTTGGAGGGACTGGGGGAGTTTAGTGTGTCCTGTGGATGCCAAGGCCTGGCCCCATTCACTCAGGTGGAAGTTAACTGAGTGGAAAGGGTTAGTGGTCCTTCCTTCTCTCTCCCATTTTATATTCTAGAACACACAGGCATGAACACCTTTCCAAACAGTGGAGACATCACCTTGGGACCCAGGGGAATCCCTCAGGTCCTCAGCACCCCTCTGGGCCCGTGAGCAGGCAGGACTATGGCAGCCCTACAGCTTGGTGGGCTTCACGGGGCCAAGGGCGTCAGGCCTGCCAGGCAGGGGTAACACCATGGGCAAGGAATTGCTGCCCTTTTCATGCCAGCACACATCCAGGATGGGGTAGAGCTTTCCCTGGAAGTCAGCCTGGAATGTGTAGAGCGGCCGCAGGTTATCAGGATGGTCAGCATCGAAGAAGGTAAGTTCTCCCTGCTCGTAGTGCAAGTAGACCCCAATGCGGTGGGGGTGGCCTGTCACGGGCAAGGGCACCCGTGGGCAGCCAAAGGCCTCATACACCCGGCCCTCCTTCAGGCCGATTAGCCACACACCATGCTCCGGGGACTTGTTCAGCTTGCCCTTGCGGCTGGCAGTGCCTTTGATGACCCCCAGGCGCCAGTCACTCTTGCTGCCCACCACCACCTCCCAATAGTGGCGGCCACAGGAGAAGCCCTTGCTAGCCAGGACACAAGTGCTGTAGTCGAAGCACTTGGGCTGGCTGGCACGCCGCTGGGCCAGAATCCCACACTGCACCACGGTGTCACCCTTGGAGAGCTCCAGGAGGGGGTGGGCGGTGGCAGGGTCCAGCTTGAGAGACTCTGGGGCTGGGAAAGAGATCAGGAAAGTATGTAGCTTCCAGGAGTGGGGAATCTGCACCAGCCTTCTGATTCCAAGATCATTCTTAAGCACCAAAGGAGGCAAGAAAAGCTCCATCTTTCTCTGCTGCACCCTTCTAATGAAAGGATTTGTTCTCAATTATGTTTGCAGCCGCCAACGCACCACTAGCTCACGGAGCTCTAGGGAGAGCTTCTCCAAAGGAGAACTGGGGTAAGTAAGGAGGTCTTTACACCATGGCTGCAGACTTCCCGAAACCCACAGAGGTAAAGCACTCAGGAAGCAACTGACTACAAAAGCTGCTTACAAGAGTGCGCCCTCTACTGGAAGGGCAATGAAACCTTGCTGCTATAGGCTGGGTAAGTGGCACTCCATGAAATTAGACATTATCAGAACTCCACCGAACTTCTGATTTGTAAACTTCCTTTTCAGCCTCTGGTTCCAGAAATTGCTCAAGATTTCGAGAAAGATCTGCGCTTCCAGAGCGCAGCAATTGGTGCTTTGCAGGAGGCAAGCGAGGCCTATCTGGTTGGCCTTTGGAAGACACCAACCTGTGTGTTGCTGTGCCAAATGTGTAATAATTATGCCAGAAGACATCCAGCTAGCACAACGCATATGTGGACCATGGAGACCATGCTTAAGAATCCACTATTATGGGAAAACATTTCATTATCCAAATAATAATAATAATTTTCTTCTTCCTGTTATTGGTAGTTCTGAATGTTAGATTTTTTTCCCCAGGAAGTCAAAAGATACTTAAATATATGATTGTGAGTGGAAAGATAGGGGACAGAAATCAGGTATTGGCAGTTTTTCCATTTTCATTTGTGTGTGAATTTTTTTTTTTTTTTTTTTTGAGACAGAGCCTCAAGCTGTCCCCCTGGATAGAGTGCTGTGGCATCACAGCTCACAGCAACCTCCAACTTCTGGACTCAAGCAATTCTCCTGCTTCCACCTCACAAGTAGCTGGGACTACAGGTGCCTGACTATTTTTTGGTTGCAGCCGTCATTGTTGTTTGGCAGGTCCAGGCTGGATTCGAACCCACCAACTCAGGTGTATGTGGCTGGCGCCTTAGCCACTTGAGCCACAGGCGCTGAGCCTGTGTGTGAATTTTTTTTTTTTTTGAGATAGAGCCTCAAGCTGTCACCCTGGATAGAGTACAGTGGCATCACAGCTCACAGCAGCCTCCAATTCCTGGGCTCAAGCGAGTCTCTTGCCTCCACCTCCCAAGTAGCTGGGACTACAGGCACCCACCACAACGCTGAGCCATTTTTTGGTTGCAGCCACCATTGTTGTTTGGCGGGCCCGGGCTGGATTCGAACCCGCTAGCTCAGGTGTACGTGGATGGTGGCTTAGAGCCACAAGAGCCGAGCCTGTGTGTGAATTTTTAATATAAATGAAGGGATGTGAAACATTAATGCATATCAAAATGTTTGTGGGAGGTGCCCATAGCTCAGTGGGTAGGGCACCAACCACATGTACCAGGGCTGGAGGGTTCGAATCTAGCCCTGGCCTATTAAAAAGAAAAAAATAGCCGGGCTCTGCTTAAGCCTAGGAGTTGGAGGTTGCTGTGAGCTGTGACGCCATGGCACTCTACTGAGGGCAACAAAGTGAGACTCTGTCTCAATTAAAAAAAAATTTTTTTTTGTTTCAGTGAACAAGTATCAGCAGTTCAATATTATAACAATTATAAATAAACCTGTTCAAATTTTGTGGACAATGCCAGCATTTGGATTTTTATTTTATTTTATTTTATTTTTGAGACAGAGTTCTTTTTGTTTTTTGTTTTTTTTGTAGAGACAGAGTCTCACTTTATGGCCCTAGGTGGAGTGTCGTGGCATCACACCGCTCACAGCAGCCTCCAACTCCTGGGCTTAAGCGATTCTCTTGCCTCAGCCTCCCAAGTTGCTGGGACTACAGGTGCCCGCCACAACGCCTAGCTACTTTTTTCTGCTTTTGCAGTTTGGCGGAGGCTGGGTTTGAACCTGCCACCTTCAGTATATGGGGCCGGCACCCTACTTGATGAACCACAGGCGCCGCCCTGAGACAGAGTTTTACTATGTTGCCCTCGGTAGAGTGCTGTGGCGTCACAGCTCACAGCAACCTCCAACTCTTGGGCTCAAGCAATTCTCTTGCCTCAGCCTCCAGAGTGTCTGGGACTACAGGCGCCCGCCACAACACCCGGCTATTTTTTGTTGCAGTTGTCATTGTTGGTTAGCTGGCCAAGGCCGGGTTCGAACCCACCAACTTTGATGTATGTGGCTAGCGCCATAACCACTGTGCTATGGGTGCCAAGCCTGGATTTTTTTTTTTTGTAGAGACAGAGTCTCACTTTATTGCCCTCAGTAGAGTGCTGTGGGGTCACACAGCTCACAGCAACTCCAACTCATGGGCTCAGGCAATTCTCTTGCCTCAGCCTCCCAAGTAGCTGGGACCACAGGCGCCCGCCACAATGCCCAGCTATTTTTGTTGTTGTTATTGTTGTTGCCGTTCAGTCAGGGCTGGGTTTGAACCCGCCACCGTCGGTATATGGGGCCGGAGCCCTACTGACTGAACCACAGGCGCCGCCCTGGATTTTTTTTTTAAACAAGTGCATCTTTTATTGACAGCAACTAAATGGTGTTTGTAGTTTTTTTCTCCTACAAGAGACTACATCCTTTCACTGTACTTTTCTGAGTTATACTACATGCAAGTACATGTGTTTAATGTTATCTGTCTTTTATACTGTTCCTGTAAATTTAAAATACATTAAAGTATTTTTTTTAATTTTTTTTTGAGACAGAGCTTCAAGCTGTCACCCTGGATAGGGTGCCGTGGCATCTCAGCTCACAGCAACCTCCAATTTCTGGGCTCAAGCGAGTCTCCTGCCTCTGCCTCCCAAGTAGCTGGGACTACAGGCGCCTGCCACAACGCCCGGCCATTTTTTGGTTGAAGCTGTCATTGTTGTTTGGCGGGCCCGGGCTGGATTCGAACCTGCCAGCTTAGGTGTACGTGGCTGGCGTCTTAGCCCGTTGAGCCACAGGTGCAGAGCCACATTAAACTATTTAAAAAAAAGTTTTTTCTATAAAATTTGGATTTGGTTAAAAAGCTGCTCTTACAGACTAGGAAGGCTACAAATGTCCTCAAGACCAATGCAGTCAATGAACTGTTGCTCACCCTGGGCAGCAGCCCACAGGAATGAGAACTGGTTGGGGCCTCACCTGGCAAAACTTTTTGGAAGAGCCTCTTCCACACAGTCAGCTTGATGTCAGCCTGGTGGAGTCCTGGCTTGAAAGAGATGGGACTGAACGCACCTTCCAAGGGCCGGGCCTGCTGGAGCTCTGCTCTGCAAGGTGACAGTTCACAAGGCAGGGGAGCTATGCTCCCTGTGGCCAGGTGGGACCTCCACCCCCATAGGAATCCACCCAGCCAACCCCACAGTTTGAGGCTGTGCACTACGATACCCATCACTGCCTCCCTGGCACACTCCTCCAGAGAGGACCTGCCTCCACCCTAGAAGGGAAAACACTATAGCAGTGGTTCTCAAAGTGGAGATCTGGGGACCAGCAGCATCACCACCACCTGGAAACTGACTAGAAACGCAGGATCTTAGGTCCCACCATCAACCTGCCAATCAGAAACTGATGACTGAGGCCAACCTGTGTCTTTAAATCAGACCTGCAGGTGGTTTCAATGTGGAAGATTGAGCTTCTCTTTCTGGAGTGACCCTGACCCCAACCATAGTACTAGATGACTGCTCCAAACTGAGCCAGATTCTTTGCCCATACATTTAAACAGATACCTCCTAACCACACTGTCCTTAAGACTGAAAGAAATTTGAGGAAACAAGGAGACTTCTGTGAACAGGATCTGAGGAAGGCTCGAGAGCTGTAGGAATTGTTCATTTGCTGGGACTAGAACATGGATCCGCTCCCATCCCACAATCTGCAGAGCATTTTCAAAGGCCCCTCACTATGACTGCTTCCCACCTCATCTCCCATTCGTCCCGGCATCCTGCTGCACGTGCCAGCAACATTGAACTTCTCGTGATAGCCCAGAGTCCATATACCCTACACTTTCACGTCACTGTCCCTGCTCTGCCTCCCTGGCAAACTTGGGTCCCTACTCTGCTCAGCCAGCAGCCTATGCACCTTTACTGTCCCCTGACATCACCTCCTCCTCTAATATCTCTGTGGTTTGGGTGAACTTCTGTTGCTGTAGTTACCAATAGTCATGTAACCATAGTTCACCATCTACCTCCCCATCAGTCTGTAAGACCCCTGAAGGCAGGAATGGGATCTTCCTTTGTTTTCCCTGGGCTTAGTTACAGCCAGATGTGGGCAGCTGCTCTGGAGGCACTGGTTAAACTGATGGAGGAACCGTGGGGATGAACTGCCTGTGCCCAAAGCCAGCCAACACTGGCTGAGCTCTCCCCCTGCAACTCCCTCCAAGGTTATTACCTGGAGGTCATGGAGTAGAACTTCTGAAAGACAAGAGAGAGGAGAGTTAAGGATAGAGGGATACTCTGTGGGACCTGGAGGCTGTTAGGAAGGGGAAGGCTCTGGGAGCCTTGGAAGACAGTCCCTTGTCCACTTACCTGGATGAACTCGTGGTGACTCTCATTACTGAACTGTTCCAGCACACACTCAGCCTGTGCCAGCCGCTCCTGAGTGCCCTGGGCCTGCTCCAGCTGCATGTCCAGGGAGGCCACCAGTCCACGAGTGTGACCTTCTATCCCTTCTAGGCAGCGGGCCTTCTCCTCATCCACCAGGTGGTGCAACTCCTGGAACTCACGGCGGATCACCCAGCTGAAGACATCAGACTCATTCTGGGGCAGGGAAGGCAGGTCAGGGAGGGCTCTGGCTGGCACCTAAGTCCCCAGGGAGGCCACATAGGCTGACACCTCATAGGGAGTTTACACTGTGTTTGGGGAGCCCTAGAGGTGGCCAGAGGGTAGGGTGGCCAGTGTCAGCAGAGAGGCTGGACCCCCAGCTCCTATTCTGAACAGAGTGGCTCATGGTTTTGCCTTTTTAAATATTAAATATGCACATCAGATTTGGTTTTATCACAGGGTTCCACAACTGAAAGAAATCTGACAGGTCCTAGGAGAGCAGGCCTTGGAGTGAGACAGCCTGGAATTCTCTGGGGAACCCCAAGTTCTGCCTCTGGCAGGGTAAGCCACCTCCTACTCATAGCTGGCACACCTCCTAGCCCCCACATGCCTCTCATTTAGGGAGATCACACAGTGCTGGGGGTGTCTGCCTTTCCATTCCCAGTCACTGGGAGGGCACCACACAAACTGTCAAGGTCAGGCAGACAGGGGGTGGGGGGTGGAGAAGCTGTGCCCATGCTTTGAGCTGTTTACTCTGGAACTCAAGTTCTGGGTTATCTCAGTCCCAAGGACATGGAGGACAAAAGCCAACTTGGAGCCAGTTCTGACAACTGGATTGAATTCCAAGGGGATTTGCACTTGCCCCACCCCACCCTGGAATGCTTTGAATTCTGGCTTTATATGGAAAGCATGGTTTTCTGTAAAGGACCAATTAGAACTGGACTATGCTGGAAAGTGAAAGTGGCCATCCCTTGGGCAGAGAGGGAACAGGCACTTACAACAATTCGAGTCCTGTTATTCACCAGTTTGGCGATATGCTCATCCACCTTCTTCTGCTCCTGCTTGAGGTCAGAGATGAGGGCTGCAAGCTCCTCCTGGAGGCAACAGGCCATGGCCCTGTTAGCAGCCGGCCCCCCCACCCTCTCAGCAACTTGGGACCACTTTCTTGGGAGCATCCCAGTGGCCACAAGCACTCCCAGGGGAACTAGGGATGAGAGCCACTCAGGTGCCTTTGACTCCAAAACTCTCTGGTCACCAGCAGATCCAGAATTAATGGGCATTTGATGAAGAGTCATTACAAAAAAGCTGGCCAAAGTGAGGCTAATTCTGGGTTCAGTGGTACTTACAGTGGGCCAGGTCGAGCCTGGTGATTCCCCCTGTACCTGAATCCATCCCTGGCAGACTTGGACACAGCCAGATTTGTGGCCTCCCCAAGCTGACATAAACACACTCCTCCTCAGCTACACTGGCCCCAAATCTGACCTAGCCTTGGGGGAACCAACCAGGGTCCTCTGGACCACCCTCTTAGCTCTGCTACTAGACCAGAACCCTGCTAGTTTGTGCCCAGGGAGTGTACAGAATCTTTGGCTTAGATTGTTCCCAAACACAAGAGAGCAGCAAGAGCCTTTTAGGAAGGGAGTTGAGTGATGAATAAAGGAAGTACAGAATAAATGGACACACAGGCCTTGCTCTGGACAATGAGGCATCAAAACATCCCACAGTGGCCCAAGAAGGTCATAGCAATGGTCAGCCTCCTGAGGCAGACAGATGGAACTTGTTTCTTCCCACCAACTGGACAACAATGGCTGGGTGTGGTGGCTCATGCCTGTAATCCCAGCACTCTGGGAGGCTGAAGCAGGAGGACTGCTTGAGGCCAGGAGTTTGAGACCAACCTGGACAACATGGCAAGACCCCATCTCTTAAAAAAACTGGGCCACAGTGAAAGAAACTAAATTATGTTAATTAATCCATCCATCCATCAATTATCTTAAGATTTCTATAAAAGAAAGAAACAGGAACAAAAGGGGACAGATAAAAGAATGCAATTGGGTGGCATCTGTGGCTCAAAGGAGTAGGGTGCCAGCCTCATATGCTGGAGGTGGTGGGTTCAAACCCATCCCCAGCCAAAAACTGCAAAAAAAAAAAAAAAAAAAAAAAGAATGTAATTGAGTTGCAGTCTGTGTTGCAGCACAGAGAAGAATCTTGCAATTCAAGATAAAAACCCAAATCCAAAATGAGAACCCAACGTGGGCCCCAACTCCTGGCCAGAACAGATGGACAAGCCCCCAGCCTGTTTCTCACCTGGGCAGTGCTTCTGCTAATAAAATATAGACTCAATTTCCTCACCCTGCAACTGGCTTCCTCCTCCCACATTCCCCTAACCTGCTCTTGCCAAGATAATCAGTTCTTACTGCTACACCTACCACACTCTCTTTAGTCCTCAGAGACATTTCACACAAGTGATCTCATTCTTTTCTTTCTTTCTTTTTTGAGACAGAGTCTCACTATGTCGCCCTCTGTAGAGTGCGGTGGCGTCACAGCTCACAGCAACCTCAAATACTTGGGCTTAAGCAATTCTTTTGCCTCAGTCTCCCAAGTAGCTGGGACTACAGGTGCCCACCACAATGCCTGGCTATGTTTTGGTTGTAGTTGTTGTTGTTTGGCAGCCCTGGGCTGGGTTCGAACCCGCCAGCTCCAGTGGATGTGGCTGGTGCCCTAGCCGCTGAGCTACAGGCGCTGAGCCAGGGATCTCATTCTCAAATGTTCTGTCCCTCTGACTACCAGGAGGCCACAAAGCCAGTGTTTCTCCTCCCTCTGTCCATTCTTTCTGTCCCCTTGTGGGGTTCTATCCTGCTCTACCCAAATCATAATCCTAATGTTCCCTGGGGTCATCACTGTCTTCCCTTGTCATTCTGCACCTCTCCTGGTTTGGTCTTTTCCACTGTGGTGGCTTCTGTAAGTCACTGTATGTCCTTGTCCTGAGCCCCAGTGCACTCCTGGTTTCCAGGCCCCTGCCCATGCTGGGCCCTGCTCTCACTGGCTCCTCCCCTGTGCAAGGGGAACGTAAAGGCTTGGGTGTCAAGTTTGCTTCCTCCTTCTCCCCCCTTCCCACATGAAGTTAGGTCTGCACCAGGCCTCCATCCCGGTTCCCATGTGCTTAGTTCCTGGCCCCCTCATCTGCTTTGTCCCTCAGCTTCATTCGCCAAGCTACCCTGCACAAGACAGATTTGACCACATCACCATCCTGTTTAACCCACCCCTACTCCTATCCTCTGAATAAGCTTCACATCCCCTCTGTGTCACATAGGCCCAAGTTTCCCCCACCCTGCTGTCCCACCAGCTTTGTAGAATGATTTCTGTGGCCCCCAGCATGCCATGCTGTCTGCCTCCTGGTCTTCAGTACATGCTGTCTTTTTCCCTGGATGCTTTTCCTCCTCAGCTTTTCCGGTCAAGTCCTCCTAGTTGTCCAGGTCTCAGCTTAGCAGTCCATTTCCTCCAGGAAGCCATCCCTGATCACCTCACCTGTGGCCACAGGCCCCATGTTCTAGGTGATCTCACCTTTGCCTGCATTTAACCTTGACAGCAGCACCTGACACAGATCTCTCCATCAGATCCCACCCCGGCAGGGCAAGCCTCTTCCCCTCTGCCCCACAGGGACTAGCACAGCAGCTAGTACATGTTAAACACCCAGGAAATATATGAAGGCAGGAGGGTTGGCCGGACAACCTGGCCAGCCCTGTGTACCTTTCCTAATAGTCTCTCAGGGCCGAAGGACCAGCCTACTTATCTGCCCAGAGCAGTACAGTGGGCTAGGAAACAGCCCAGAACAGTCCGTAGTGGACACTTCTGCCTTGCCCTTCTCTTGCCTCATTCCCCACATTCACTTCCCATTGTTCCATCACCACACCAAGAACCCTTTTGCCTATAACAAGAATCCTTCCTGCCTTTCTTGACAATGGAAAGAAAACTGGCCTAACTCTGCTGTGGGCATGCTGTGTCTGCCTTCTCTGAGCCTCAGATCCCTCATTGGTAAAACAATAACCTCACCTCGCCTGCCTCGCAGAATTGTTCTAAGGAATATATGAAATTGTGTAGATGAAATAGCTTCCTGATCCTCAAATCCACGCAGTAACTTAAGCTGGTGGTATTACGATTATTCATCTTGGGTAATGGGTCCATGAGGACAGGCATTTGTTGATTCAACAAATACACTTTGGATATTTACTATGTGCCTGGCACAGCTGTAGGCACTAAAAAACACCAGGGAACAAAACAAAGTCCCTGCCTCACGCTCCAGAGAGTGCAAACACGGCAGTGCTCAAGGAACAGACCAGAACTGCAAAGGCAGGGGGAGGAGCTGGCAAGCGACACCAGGGGCTCTCCATCGCCTGTAGTCCAAGTCGCCAGCACCTGGAAACGCGGCGTGAATGAAAGCGCCAGGGTAGTGCGGGAGGGAAATGGAGTCCTGGCCCAGGTTTCCTGCTTTATGCCAGGTGATGGCGCCAGAGAGCGCAGGGACCCGGCCTCAGGGTCCGCAGGCACCGACCCCACTCCCTCCCCGCACCCCAAGTCCCACCTTCATGCGGCTGTACACGGTGGAGACCGGCGTGACCTGGTGGTGCTGGTGGGAGCCAAGCAGGCCGCAGAGGCCACAGATCAGCTCCTGGTCCTTCTCGCAGAAGAGGCTGAGCGGGTTGCGGTGGTGCACACAGACCCTGGGCTCCGGGTCCCCAGGGAGCCGCAGAGCTTCGATCACCCGTGCCAGGGAGACATTGGGTGGGGAGCTGCTGCCGTCCACCGCCTCTCGGCACACGGGGCACCGCAGCTTGGCGTCCTGGTGGCAGGACAGGGAGACCAGGCAGTCTTTGCAGTAGGAGTGGCCACACTGCAGCATCAGGGGCTCCTTGAAGACCTCCAGGCAGATGGGACACTGAAGCTGGTCCTCCAGCTCCAGAACGCTCACCTGCCAAGCCATCCACACTGCCCAG
This sequence comes from Perodicticus potto, assembly GCA_963574655.1. Lineage (NCBI taxonomy): Eukaryota > Metazoa > Chordata > Mammalia > Primates > Lorisidae > Perodicticus > Perodicticus potto. The sequence goes on from CAUYRH010006682.1 coordinate 41,230, forward strand.
GGCTAAAACATAGACGGCTACCATCAATCCTGTCCCTTCCCATCCTCCTGCCAGCCCCATCCCCATCCCCAAGGACCACCCCAATTTTAGAAAATTCCAGTCCTAACCCACTATAACCATGTGCCTCAGTTTCCCCATCTCTAATACCAACGGTTTAAATGAGAAACTGGTCCCTTGAAGACACCTGATTCTAGATTTTTAGTCAGGTTTGGGGACAAACATGACCCCATCTGTGGGGACATTTGAAGTGATGCTAATAATGCAAGCTCCAGCCCTAGGAGGGGTCCAGACCCAGAACTGGACAGCAAAACAAGCAGAGGTCCTTCCCACCTTCTGGGGGCAGTTCTCAACCTTCCCAGAAACTGTTAAAAGTACAGATGTAACAGAGACCCCAGAGCTCTACCTCAACAACTCTGCTTTGGGGGTTCTTCAGTGAAACCCAGAAATCTACATTTATAGTGGTACCCAGAAGGCCTCTATCCTAACCTCCCACCCACTCTCCCGTGAAAACCCTCCTTGAGAAAGAAGCCCTGAGGCTGAGGTCAGCAGCAGCCCCAGGACAGCCCTGTCAGTGGACTACCTGCTTTCTCACCATCCACAGGGCCTTAAGCCAGCATCACCGCTGACGGGATCACACTGCCTTTTTTTCTTCCCAGGAGGTGACAATAGACACCGAAGTCTGAGAAGTGTAGCTGGACGTCTGCTCCACTGCCTGCTCTCTGCCCCTTTTCTCCACCCCTTTCCCAGCAACACCTCCGTGTCCCCAAGGTCACCCAGAATCAGGTGGAAACTGGGTCACATCACGGGACTGGGGAGGCAGCCTTTGCTGGGCCTGCACTGATAACTGCGACATTCAGGTGCTGGCCTTGGCCTAAATAGGGGGAGGGGTGGAGACAGAGGGGCCTGGGCACAGCACCCACAGCTCACCTGCCCCCCACAGGAGCAGACAGGTGCTATAGAACAGTGCAACAGTTCCTTTGGAATCTCAATCTTTCTCTCTCTCTCTCTTTCTTTTTTTAAATTTGAAGGTATTTTTACTTGGGTGTTTAAATCGAGGTATAAGTTATATCAGTGTATAACTCTTAACAACACGGTTTGCTAAACATTGTATGCATGTGTACTTACACTCAAGATCAAGATGTGGAATGATTCCAGTACCCAGAAAATGCTCCATTGTGCCTCCTCCCAGTCAGAACCCCTAATAAGGAGAGCCACTATTCTGACTCAGGCCACCCTACTGTCATCATATCATCATGTGGCCTGTTTTTGAATTTCATATAAACAGAATCACAGAGACTGTGTCTGGCCTCTTTCACTCAGTATTATTGAATTATGATTGATACTTTTAAAATGTAAAGTCTTTCAAGGTTTAAATGTTCAATGGCATTCTTTTATACAGTTAATGAATATTATAGTGATAATATACTGCTATGGTTTGCGTGGTCTCCAAAATGTCATCCCCAGAGTGGCAGTAATGAAGGGCGTGGGTCATAAGGGGTCTGCCCTCAGGAATAAATTACTCCATTAATGCATTAATGGGTAATGGGTTAATGGTTCTCATGGGAGTGGGACTGGCGGCCTTATGAGAAGAGGAAGGGACACCTGAGCTAACATGCTCAGCCCCCTCACCATGTCATCCCTTGGGCCACCTGGGGACTCTATAAGAATGCCCTCACCAGATATAGTCCCTCGACCTTGGACCTACCCTCCCAAACTATAAGAAATAAATTCTTTTTCCTTATAAATTACCCAGTTTCAAGCATTCTGTTAAAAGCAACAGAAAACAAACTAAGATAAATCTACATGTATTACAGGGATATAGTGGGGAATTATTAATTGGAAAAGTCAGGTGTGGGAGAGGGTGACAGGAGTGTTCTAGCAGACCGCAGTACAAACAAGACTAAGCACCCAGGTCTGTCAGCAGGGTGAGGTCCCTACCCCAGTGACAACCAAGTGAAACCCAATTTTGTTAATTCAACAAAGAATTTATTGAGAAACTGCCATGTATCAAGCACTGAGCTTGGTACTAGGAATACAGTAAAGAACAAGACAAAGTCCCTGTCCTTTTGGAATCTATAATACAGTTGGGGGCAGGGGTAGTATTAAGTCATAAATAAACAATGCAACAGTGTTAAATCCTATGCAGGGTGGTGAGAAAGGAAGAGATGAGGTGACAAGTGTGCGAAGTACCACTTTCTTTTGTTTTGTTTTTTAAATTTTTTTGTGAGGTATCACTTTAGAAAGGGGCAGGGCAATGTTTTTGAGGAGGAGACTGTTGAACTGACACCTAAATAATTCAAAGAAGCTAGCTGCTGTGGGAGGCTGAGATGGGAGGATCACTTGAGATCAGCCTAGGCAACATGGTGAGATTGTCTGTACAAAAACTTAAAAAATACTCAGGCGTTGTTGGCCTGGTGGCTCATTCCTAATATCCCGGCACTCTGGGAGGCCAATGCGGTGGATTGCCTGAGCTCATGGGTTTGAGACCAACCTGAACAAGCGCGAGACCTCCGTCTCTAAAAATAGCCAGACATTGTGGTAGTCCCAGCTACTCGGGAGGCTGAGGCAAGAGAATCACTTGAGCCCAAGAGTTTGAGATTGCTGTGAGCTGTGATCCCAGAGCACTCTACTGAGATTGACAGAGTGAGACTCTGTTTAAAAAAAAACAAAAAACTATCCAGGCATGGTAGTGTGCACCCGTACTCTCAGCTTCTCAGGAGGCTGAGATGGGAGGATCACTTGAGCCCAGGAGTTCAAGGCTGCAGTGAGCTATATGATCATGCTACTGCACTCCAGCCTAGGCCACAGAGCAAGACTGGAATTTAAATTACAAACTTAAACATCAGCCAGCCACTTGATAGGCCACAGGAGGGCAGTCTGGGAAATGGGTCAACAAGTACATAGGCCCTCAGGCTGGAAGGAGCTTGATGTTTGTGATACTTTAGGAGACCTGAGTCTCAGGAGTGCCATAAGTGAGAAGGAGCCTCAGGAGCTCAGGCCAGAGAGGAGGGCAGGGAGGACCTGTCGACCAGGGCAAAGGGGATGGATTTAACTTCAAGGGTAGTGGGAGCTATTGGACAGCTTTAAGGCAAGGGAATGTCATCTGATTTATATTTTTAAAAGATCACTCTGGCTGCTGTATAAGATAATGGGTCCTAGTTGCTTGAGCACCTGGGTGGATGGATGGTGGCAACAACCGCTGATACTGAGAAGATGGAAGTGGAAAAGGTAAAGGGTAGGATCCAAAGTCAGATGCCTGAGGACATCTAGGTGGAGCAGCTGAGGAGCTCAGTGGCCCGCAGACTCTGGCAAAGGACAGAATTACATGGAGGACTTAGTAAAACATACATCATTAGGCCCTGCTACCAACGTTTCTGTTTCTATAGGGGGAATGGTCCGGAGATTGTGCACTTCTAACAAATTTCAAGGCAATACCGAGGCTGCTGGTGTGAGGGCTACAATTTATGAACCACTGAAAAGGATACAAGAGCCTGGAGCCTGGGGAGGCCCTAGACGAACCTGATATATATCACCTGTTTAAGTACATCACATATTTATTTATTCTTTTTTTTTTTTTTTTTTTGAGACAGAGCCTCAAACTGTCACCCTGGATAGAGTGCCGTGGCATCACAGCTCACAGCAACCTCCAATTCCTGGGCTCAAGTGAGTCTCCTACCTCCGCCTCCCAAGTAGCTGGGACCACAGGCACCGGCCACAATGCCCGGCCATTTTTTGGTTGCAGCCGTCATTGTTGTTTGGCGGGCCTGGGCTGGATTCGAACCCGCCAGCTCAGGTGTGCATGGCTGGTGCCTTAGCCCGTTGAGCCACAGTCGTTGAGTCTACATCACATATTTAAACCTGTGGGAATGGTTGGGATCTCTCAGGAATTGAGATGTTTATAGATAGGGAAGAGGAGGATGATGGAGAAAGGACAGCCAGTGAGACAGGAAGAACACCAGGAGTGTGTGGTGTCCTGGAAGTGGTAGAGCAGAACAGCCCCCAGAGACGTTCATGCCCTAATTACTGGAATGTGAATATGTTACTTTACATGGTAACAAAAGGGACTTTGCACATGTAATTAAGGCCATGGCTCTGAATGATATGAATAGGCCCGATTTAACCACATGAACCCTTAACAGCAGGGAATTTTCTCTGGCTAGAGTCAGAGAAAGATGCAGCAGGTGGTGTCCAGGCAGGAGGAGGATTTGATGCATGAGAGGGCAGAGCTCATAGAAGGTGACCCCTAGGAGCTAAGGGTGGTCCCAGGCTGAGAACAGGCAAAGAGATGGGAATCTGGGACAAGGAAATGGAGTTGCAGGGATCTAAGTCCACCAACAACTTGAATGAACTTGGAAGCAGATTCTTCACAGATTGTCCAGTAAATAATGCAGTCTTGTTGACATCTTGATTTTAGCCCAATGAGGTTGGCTTTGGACTCCTAACCTACACAACCTGACCTAAAAAGTAGGTGTTACCTTTAACAGTTGCATCCCAAAGTGGAAGTGTCATGGACTGCTCCCGCTGATGTTTAGTGTTTGCACTTGATCTTAGCCAAAAGGCTGGGAAGCGATGATATTTAGTTAGTTTGTTTTATTTTTTTTTTTACTTTTTTTTTCTGCAGTTTTTGGCTGGGGCTGGGTTTGAGCCCACCACCTCCGGCATATGGTGCCAGCACCGTACTCCTTGAGCCACAGGCACCACCCTAGTTTATTTGTTTTTGAGACAGAGTCTCACTTTGTCACCCTAGGTAGAGTGCTGTGGCGTCACAGCTCACAGCAACCTCCAACTCTTGGGATTAAGCAATTCTCTTGCCTCAGCCTCCCGAGTAGGTGGGACTACAGAAGCCCTCCACAACTACGACTTTTTTTTGTTGCAGTTGTCATTGTTGTTTAGCTGGCCTGGGCCAGGTTCAAACTCGTCAGCCTCAGTGTATGTGGCTGGCACCGTAAGCTCCGTGCTGTGGGGGCCGAGCTGATGTTTAGTTTTTTGGGTTTTTTTTTTTTTTGCAGTTTTTGGCCGGGGCTGGGTTTGAACCTGCCACCTCCGGCATATGGGGCTGGCGCCACAGGCACCACCCCGATGTTTAGTTTTTGATTGTTCTGTTTTCCCGCATATAAACAAATATACAAAACAAAATATCAGTGGGACTGACCGCCCCCTTCGGGATGTGACTGCATCTAGCTTTGTAGTAATTTATTACAGCAGTGCTAGAAAACTAATAGCTAAGCCAAGAGAAAAAGTGTTTAACGGCCGGAGAGTTCAACTTTGTCAGCTGCTAACAAAGATCTGGTAACCTGAAGACAGAGGTGTGCGATGGATTTGTCAAGAAGAGCAGTCCTGGGGGCACGGGGTGTGTGAGCGTCCTTTTGTGTGTGTGTGTGTGTGTGTGTAATGGTACTCGCAGGGTGAAAAGGTGGAGACAGTGATGGAAGAGGCCTTCGCATCCACCTTTTTTTTTTTTCTGCAGTTTTTGGCTGGGGCTGGGTTTGAACCCGCCACCTTCAGCATATAGGGCCGGCGCCCCACTCCTTTGAGCCACAGGCGCTGCCCTGCATCCACCTTTTGAAGTGTTTCTGTAAAGAGCAGCAATCCAGACACCTGCAGCAGGAAGGAGCCATGAATTAACGGCCATAGAAGCTGAAGGAACAATTCAAAAGGCAAGGCAAGACTGGTCCAGGAGGGATACCCACAAAACTCAAGTCTATGACCGGACAAGAGGGGAATGAGTTTTCCTTTGCATCAAGAGGAGGTGCCGCTGCGATTTTGGAGTTGGCGGTGAGAAAGTGAGAAACATCACTTTTCTCCCCCTCAAGAACTTCACAATTTGATGTTCAAGTCCTATCTGAGCTTGAATTTCTCCAGAACGCAATAGAGGAGGGAAGGTGGAAGTAAGCCAGGGCTGCGAGGGCTGACGCTGCCAACAGCAGGTGGCTTGAGAATACTGCAGACCAGTTGGTTCCCGCCAACCAAACGCCTGCTCTCAGTGCTGCCCCTGCGCCCCCACCACACGCTGGTGCACGTGCTCCCTGCAGTTCCGAGGCAGCCCTGTCACGTGTTCTGTTGTGCTCCGCCCACCCGCCACGTATCCCATCGTGCCCTGCGCGCCCCACATCACGTGCTGCGCCCAGTTTCCACCAACCGCTCCCTGCCACGTGTCTGGCAGTTTCTCGAGGGCGGTTGTTGGCGGTTGGAGCAAAGCTGTGAGGATGTCCTCGTGGCCCCAGAACGAAACGCCACCGTCGGTAAAGGACTGCGGGGTATAAAGGGGCCTTCCGAACCTTCTGAGCCGCAGAGGGGGAGGACTGAGGGAGCGCGCCTGGGACGGGCAGCACAGATATGGGGGGAAGCGCCCGGAACCAGGGAGTCCTGGAAGGGGACGACGCCCCCGGCCAGGTGAGGGGCCCGGGGGAGCCGCTTCAGGGTGTCAGCGCGGGGCAGGGGCTGGCTGGGAAGCACTGGTGGCCGAATCAGCTGGATCCGAGCCCTTAGGTCTGCCTTTCTTTCTTACCAGTCCCCGTACCAGCGGTTGAGTCAGAGAATGCTGGACATCTCTGGGGACCGGGGCGTGCTGAAGGATGTCATCCGAGAGGGCGCTGGGGACCTGGTGACGCCCGATGCCTCGGTGCTAGGTATGGCCAGTGGCCGTCGTCTTCGGGATACGTGTAATGGCACTTTCCTGTGGGGCGAGGGAAGCCACATTTTACAAAAACAGCATTTTCTGTTCTGTTCGTGCGGAAATGACTTGTTTGAACTGTGGTTTCTGAGGGCATCGCCCCTTCGCGCAGTGCCTCCGTGAACAGTGAACGCTGAAGGTTGCTCAGTGAAATTCTTGAACCTCGCGTTAGGAAGGCAGGCGTCCGAAACGTGGAGAAAAGATGCACACCTGTAGTTGAGGGGTGTTCCACGGTTTGAGCTCATTTGGTTCCATTGTTTCTGTGTGAAATATAAGGTGACTCGCAAGTGTGGGTGTCTTTGGTCCATTTACCTCACTTTTGTTTTTTTCTGCCCTAGTGAAATATTCTGGATATCTGGAGCACATGGACAGGCCCTTCGATTCTAATTGCTTTAGGAAAACTCCTCGGCTAATGAAACTTGGAGAGGGTAAATTCGGATTAAGATTAATCAGGGTTGGTTTGGGGAGGAGATGTGGCACAAGTTCTCAGGATTGGAGAAACATCCAGAACACAGGTTCTAGCAGTTGGTTTTTGTGAGCCTGGGTTTTGTAAAGCAGTTAGGTTCTCTTTTGAGATCTAGGGATTTGGAGATGGCCTAGTTGGCAAGGTTATCTTTGCATCCTGATTTAACTGTTGGGCATTTAAAAAAAAAATTATTAAGTAGGGTGGCGCCTGTGGCTCATCGAGTAGTGGGCCAGCCCCATACACCGAAGGTGGTGGGTTCAAACCCGGCCTCGGCCGAACTGCAAAACAGAAAAATAGCCGGGCATTGTGGTGGGCACCTCTAGTCCCAGCTACTCAGGAGGCTGAGGCAAGAGACTCGCCTAAGTCCAGGAGTTGGAGGTTGCTGTGAGCTGTGCGACACCAGGGCACTCTACTGAGGGCGATAAAGTGAGACTCTGTCTCTACAAAAAAAAAAAAAAATTATTAAGTAGACATCTGTCGCTTGCTTACCAACCATAATGCATGGTGAACAGAGAGGGTATACTCAGAAAACCAGAACATTTCTGCCCTTAAGGACTTCACAGCATTGTGGAAATTGACCTGCTTTCAGACAACCAACCTACTAGATTGGATGAGTCCTGGAAGATATAAGCAGTGTGGTAGATGTGCCTAATGAAGGCGCAATTAATTCTAGCTGGGAGGTTCAAGGAAGACTTCTTGAAAGAGCTGTGAAATGAGCCCTGAAGTCTGAATCAGATTTAAATCAGGGAAGGAGGTGATTATAGGAAGAAAGAACTGTGTGACTGAGACACAGGATGTTGCCAAGCCTGAAGAAGTTGGGATTTGAGAATGGTGGTGGTAGTAGGAGGCAAGGCTGAAAAGTGAGTTGGGACCACAATGCAGGAGGCTTAGACTTGGGGAGGGAAGAAACCAATAGCATTAAACAGGATACAGAGCAAGCTTCAACCATGTTCTTTCTCCCTTCAGATATCACACTTTGGGGCATGGAACTGGGCCTTCTGAGCATGCGGAGAGGAGAGCTGGCCAGGTTTCTGTTCAAGCCGACCTATGCCTATGGAACCCTGGGTTGCCCTCCCCTGATCCCCCCAAACACCACAGTCTTATTCGAAATTGAGCTGCTTGACTTCCTAGATTCTGCTGAATCAGACGAGTTTTGTGCTCTCTCAGCTGTAAGTTACAGAACATAGATGTCAGTGCTTTATGGAGAGAGGGATGAGTTTGTGGTTTTGGTAACTTTTCCTCGATAGTCTACTCCGCTGGTGATGGTGTGCCTGGGATTCCACCCAAGGCTCCGGTGCAGTGGGTGTGGGAGAGGAGTTCCACCACTTAGTAATGACTCTTGTGCTGCTGGACCAAGGTAAGGGTGTGGGTTTGTTAGGGATTAGCAGTTTGAACTGATCTTTGAGTCACCCTTTGTCTAGTTTTCTCAATATGACAGTGAACATTTGCCTTTCAACATTAAATTTGATTTCCAGCAAGTCAGTCCTTGATAACGATTGAAACAATTGACTCTCTAACCCAGAACACTTGAGAGTAAGAGGGGCTGTTAACTTAGGTAAGATGCCAGGGACATCAGGTATAAGCTGAGACAGTACTGACAACTGATTGCTGTCCTCATAACTTGGCTTTTGGTTAGAAACTTTCCACTTAACCCTATCTCATAGATACAGGCCTTCTAATTCCATCAGCAGTTTTATGCACTGTGCTATCATGCTGTCTCACACTGTTATAATGTGGCTTTAGATGTTCCATCTTGAGGTTTCATATCTACAAATGGTATCTCCCAGGGTAAATTGTCAGCACCCCAAATAAGAAATCACACCTTTTTCTCATGTTTACATGGGGTACAGGTTCTTGGAGATGCCTGGGTCCCACCTCAGGTGTACTAATTTAGGATCTCTGAAGATGGGGGCAGGACCAGAGAGGCTCTATGGGTGATTCTAGTGTATAACCACGGTAGAGCTTCATGACCATGAAGACCTTCAGGGTGCGGAGCAAACTGAGACCTCCCAAATGCTTGCTGGATAAGTAGTGCTTATGAGCCTTGGTTTCTGTGCTTGGAAAGTTCCATCAGTTTCTGATTCTATGGGAAACTGCTGCTTCAGGAAACATGTCGGGAGGACTAAAGAAGTAGATTTCTTCCTGGTTCTAGTTTGTAAAATAGAATTGATTATAACACTCAGGAACTATGACCTGTGTTGGGATTCAGAGATGACTAGGTGCACATAAGACAGGAAACAAAAGTTCATAATCTAAAAGAAAAAACAGGTATTAAAACACTTCCATTGTGATATTATGGCCTTACTGCTTTGCTGGGTGTTCTTGTCTTTGGTCTTTAGGAGCAGCAAGATCAATTTCCACTTCAGAAGGTCCTAAAAGTGGCAGCTACTGAACGGGAGTTTGGCAACTATCTTTTCCGCCAGAACCGTTTCTATGATGCTAAAGTGAGATATAAAAGGGTAAGAATGCTTTGAAAGTTAAGTGTAAGTTTAGGTGTTTAGGAAACATCTTAAGAAACATAGATCTCATCTCTTTTCTTTACTTTTTATGAGTACCATTAAGAAAAATCTTCATTTAGGCTCGGTGCCTGTGGCTCAAGCGGCTAAGGTGCCAGCCATGTACACCTGAGCTGGCGGGTTCGAATCCAGCCCGGGCCCGCCAAACAACAATGACGGCTGCAACCAAAAAATGGCCGGGTGTTGTGGCGGGCACCTGTAGTCCCAGCTACTTGGGAGGCTGAGGCAGGAGACTCGAGCCCAGGAATTGGAGATTGCTGTGAGCTGTGATGCCACGGCACTCTATCCAGGGTGACAGCTTGAGGCTCTGTTTCAAAAAAAGAGAGAAAGAAAGAAAAATCTCATTTAAAAAAATCCTCATGCCACAGCTGGG
>CAUYRH010006683.1:0-30315 GCA_963574655.1 Perodicticus potto
CTAGGACACAAAACAAACCTCAACAGAATCAAAAAAATTGAAATTTTACCTTGGATCTTCTTAGACTACAAGACATTAAGGGTGGACCTCAACTCCAACAAGAACATTCAACCCCACACAAAGTCATGGAAATTAAACAACCTTATGCTGAATGAGAGTTGAGTGCAGGAAGAAATAAAAGAGGAAATTATTAACTTCCTTGAGCATAACAACAATGAAGACACAAGCTGTATCCTGTGGGATACAGTAAATGTAGTCCTAAGAGGAAAATTTATTGCTTTAGATGCCTACATCCAAAAAACAGAAAGAGAGCACACCAACAAACTCACAAGCTCTCTTATGGAATTGGAAAAAGAAGAACAATCTAAGCCTAAATCCAGCAGAAGAAAAGAAATATCCAAAATTAAATCAGAGATTAATGAAATTGAAAACAAAAAAAAGAATGATTCAGAAAATTAATGAAACAAGGGGTTGGTTTTTTAAAAAAATAAATAAAATAGATCAAAATTTGGCCAGACTCACTAGAAATAGAAAAGTAAAATCTCTAGTAATCTCAGTCAGAAATGATAAAGGGGAAATTACAACTGATGCCACAGAGATACAAGAGATCATCTCTGAATACTGCCAAAAACTCTATGCCCAGAAACTTGACAATGTAAAGGAAATGGATCAATATTTGGAATCACACCCTCTTCCTAGCCTTAGCCAGGAAGAAATAGAGCTCCTGAACAGACCAACTTCAAGCACTGAGATTAAAGAAACAATAAAAAAAAAACTCCCACTAAAAAAATGCCCTGGTCCAGATGGCTTCACACCAGAATTCTATCAAACCTTCAAAGAAGAGCTTATTCCCACACTGCAGAAATTATTCCAAAAAATTGAGGAGGAAGGAATTTTCCCCAACACATTCTATGAAGCAAACATCACCCTGATACCAAAACCAGGAAAAGACCCAATTAAAAAGGAAAACTTCAGACCAATTTCACTAATGAATATGGGTGCAAAAATTCACAACAAAATCCTGGCCAACAGATTATAGCTTATCACCAAAAGAGTCATACATCATCATCAAGTAGGTTTCATCCCAGGGACGCAAGACTGGTTTAATATTTGCAAGTCCATAAACATTATTCACCGTATCAAAAGAAGCAAAAACAAAGACCATATAATCCTCTCAACACATGCAGAAAAAGCATTAGATAAAATCCAGCATCCTTTTCTAATTAGAACACTGAATAGTATAGGCATAGGTGTCACATTTCTTAAACTGATCGAAGCCATCTATGACAAAACCACAGCTAATATTTTACTGAATGGAGTAAAACTGAAAGCTTTTCCACTTAGAACTGGAACCAGACAATGTTGTGCTCTATCGCCACTACTATTCAACATAGTGCTGGAAGTTCTAGCCAATACAATTAGGCAAGAGTAGGAAATAAAAGGGCATCCAAATGGGAGCAGAGGAGGTCAAACTCTCCTTCTTTGCTGACAATATGATCTTATACTTAGAGAACCCCAGTGACTCAACCACAAGACTCCTGGAAGTCATAAAAAAATATAGTAATGTCTCAGGATATAAAATTAATGTCCACAAGTCAATAGCCTTTATATACACCAATTATAGCCAACATGAGTGGCTAATTAAGGATATAACTCCCTTCACCACAACTTCAAAGAAAATGAAATACCTAGGAATATACCTAACAAAAGAGGTGAAGGACCTCTATAAAGAAAATTATGAGACCCAAAGAAAAGAAATAGCAGAGAATATTAACAAATGGAAGAACATACCATGCTCATGGCTGGGAAGAATCGACATTGATAAAATGTCTATACTTCCCAAAGCAACCAACTGATTCAATGCCATCCCTATTAAAATACAAACAATGTACTTTCAAGACTTGGAAAAAATAATTATTCATTTTGTATGGAACCAGAAAAAAAAAACTGATACAACTAAGGCAGTTCTTAGTAATAAAAACAAAGCCCAGTGCAGCAGCCTACCAGACTTTAGGCTGTACTACAAGGCCATAGTGGTCAAAACAGTGTGGAACTGGCACAAAAATAGAGACATAAATATTTGGAATTGAATAGAAAACCAGGAAATGGAACTAACATCTTACAGCCACCTAATCTTCAATAAACCAAACAGGAACATACTCTGGGAGAAAGACTCCCTATTCAATAAATGGTGCTGGGAGAACTGGATATCCACATGTAAACGACTGAAACTGGACCTGCACCTTTCTCCACTTACAAAAATTGATTCAAGATAGATAAAAGACCTAAATTTAAGGCATGAAATTATAAAAATCCTCAAAGAAAGCACAGTAAAAACTCTTGATGATATGGGCCTGGGGAAAGACTTTATGGAGAAGACTTTCATGGCAACTGCAACAACAACAAAAATAAATAAATGGGACTTAATGAAACTGAAAAGCTTCTGTACAGCTAAGGAGACAACAACCAAAACAAATAGACAACCTACACAATGGGAAAAGATATTTACATTTTTTTTTTGATATTTACATATTTTGTATCAGACCAAAGCTTGAAAGCTAGATCTACAGAGAACTCAAATTAATCCACATGAAAAAAAGCCAACAAAGTATCTCAAGAATGGAAGAAAAAGTATCCAATGTACTCAGCCCTAATATAGAACTAATTTATAGCTTTCATATGAAGGCTAAAACCCAATTATAGCACAACAATACCGGGAAAAGGGAAAGGGAGGGGAGGGGAGGGGGGAGGATAGGTGGAGGGAGGACAATTAGTGGGATCACACCTATGGTGCATCTTAGTAGGGTACTGGTGAAACTTATTAAATGTAGAGTATCAATGTCTTTATATAGTGATTAAGAAAATGCTATGAAGGCTATCTCACACAGTACGATCAAAATATTTCTGATTGTATATGAAGCACATTCTGCCCTATGATTGCACCAATGTACACAATTATGATTTAATAAAATTATTTTAAAAAAAGCCAACAATCCCATATATCAATGAGCAAGAGAGATTAATAGAATCTTCTCTAAAGAAGACAGACAATAGCTAACAAACATAGGAAAAAAGGTTAATTGTCCCTAATTATTAGAGAAATGCAAATCAAAACCACCCTGAGATATCATCTAACCCCAGTGAGAATGGCCCACATCACAAAATCTCAAAACTGAAGATGCTGGCATGGATGTGGAGAGAAAGGAACACTTTTACACTGCTGGTAGGATTGCAAACTAATACAACCTTTTTGGAAGGAAGTCTGAAGAACCCTCAAAGAACTCAAGCTAGACCTCCCATATGATCCTGCAATCCCATTACTGAGCAACTACCCAGAAGAAAAAAAATACTTTTATCATAAGGACACTTGCACTAGACTGTTTACTGCAGCTCAATTTATAATCGACAAAATGTGGAAACTGCCTAAATGCCCACCAGTCTAAGAATGGATTTACTATGATATATGTATACCATGGAATACTACTCAGCCATTAAAAAAGATGGGGACTTTACATCCTTTGTATTAACCTGGATGGAAGTGGAACACATTATTCTTAGTAAAGCATTACAAGAATGGAGGAGCATGAATCCTATGTACTCAATTCTCATATGAGGACAATTAATGACCTAGTACACGGTGAGGGGTGGGGGAAAGGGAGAGCAGAGAGAAAGAGAGAGAGAGAAGGAGGGAGGGGGTGGGGGAAGGAAGATCAGAGAGAGGGAAGGAGGTCAGGGGGTGGGAGAAAGAAGAGCAGAGAGAGGGAAGGAGGGAAGGTGGTGAGGGTCTTGCTGTGTGACACACCTTTTGGGGGCAAGACACAATTATAAGAGGGACTTTACTCTCACCTTTTGGGGGCAAGACTCAATTATAAGAGGGACTAACAAATGCAATCAGTGTAATCTGGTTTCTTTTTTTTTTTTTTCCAGTTTTTGGCCGGGGCTGGGTTTGAACCCGCCACCTCCGGCATATGGGGCTGGCACCTTACTCCACTGAGCCATAGGCACTGCCTGTAATCTGGGTTTCTTATGCCCTCAATGAATCCCCAACAATAAAAAAAAAAAAAGAAAAAAGAAAAGATAAACTGAATTAGGAAAAATTTCCAGAGCTAAGCTTAATTATTTCTATATATCAGGTACTAGATCATTTTTATTTGAATTAATGAATTATGAATAATTCTTTATAAATAATATTCTATTCATATTATACATATTTCTGTTGGATGGGCTATTCCTCTTCTCTTCATTTTGAAGATCAAATAAAGCACTGAGAGAGATTTAATAGGAAAACGGAGGTAGACAAGAAGGAAGCCAGTGTGATAGAAATTTTAAGCAATCTGATTCATTTTTATTACTACTGAGACTTCAACAGAAGCATGATACGTTTACTTTGTGCTTCTATGTATCTAGCCACTCTTACATTATATGTTATTTCGTAGTGAGTTGGTGAATACTTAGGAAAGTGGAAATACTTCAATATATTTCTTAGTATTTGTATAAAATGTTTACTTGTTAAATGTTATACAGAGACTATTTAGCAAAGACGCCTTACTATCATAGATCTATTGTATTCTTTTGAGTGTATAATTCATAAGAAATGATAGATTATTGTCCTCCTTTCAAATTCTAATGATGTTTCTCTAAAACTTAAAGGTTGAAAAACTATCTTCATGACAGTCTTCCTTTGATAATCTTATAAAACTGGAACCATGACCTTATGGCCTATTTTCATTCAGTATTTGACCAAATAATCTGGCATTGTTCATGATTTTTAATAGGCTGAAAATCAAAAGTATCTTCAATGTTTCTGAAGAAATATAAAGGCTCTTACCTACAAGCAACATTTGGATCAGCATTTCTTGAAAGTAGTAGCTCTACACATTTCAAGATCTGTTCCTCTGAGCCACGAGCAGAACATGCAGTTATCAAAATAGTCTGCTTATCTATAGTAATCAGAAAAGTAAGAAAAAACCCATGGATCAAAACATGTATCTGATTTTTTTCACCATTCAAAATATTCTTAATATTTATTGTACTCTAAAATTCTACAACCTCTTCCCAAATCTTTCACTCTTAGCAGATAACTTTATGTTTTCCTTTATAAAAACAAGAGATCGGGGAAGAATCTCTTTACTCTCTAAATTATATCTATAATTCACTTACTAGCTTCCTTACTCTATCTCCTTTTCTTTATTAGAGTCGTTAGCACATGGGCTCTGAAGTCACATGGTCTAGATTTGAACAGTTTTTGGTTGATTAAAATAACCTTACTGAGCTCATGACTGGAAAACAATGATTCACATTCTCTGGTTTCACTTTTTACTTCTCACCCACTTGACAACTCCTGAAATTTGGCTTATAAACTACCCTACTGAAACTGCTCACTGCCACATCCATTTATTTCTTTTTAGTCCTTTTCTTTTTGATCTCTTCAAACTCACTATTTTCTAAAACTCTTTTTCCCTTGGCTCTTATAATGTCAATCAAGATCAGTGGGGATTAAAAACAAACAGAAATACTTCTCAATTAAAACTCAGGAATTCAAAATAGGTCACCACAGTCATGGTTCTCATCAGTGGCTCAATACTGGCAGAGCATAAAGATTCTAGTCCCAGTTGTCCCACAGAGAAACTGACTCCAGTGATGTCTCCCTATCTCATTAGATCTAATTTATAGAGATGAAGGTAGTTATCTGCCCTCTTTACCAATGGGGCTATTTTGGGACACATAAAATAATTTATGTGAAAAAATATAGAGAATTTTGTAAGAAGCCCTCTGATTGTAAGGTGGGAGAAGTAGAAAAATCGATTATTAATCGATTTTTGAGCAGAATATTTATATACTTTCAAAAATTTCAATCCTAAGTATAGTTTTCATTGAGTGATTTTGAAAATGTTATAATTAAAAGAAAAACAAAGTATGGGAGACTAAACATGAAACTGCTGATAAGACATAAATTTATGTAAAATATGTAAGTAGGAAAACAATAGAAATGGTTTTATATTGACCTAAGGTAGATACAAAATTTATGTGAAAATTAATTCTAAAATGAAACCTATACCTGAATTATGAAATAAATTCAATTGCCTACTGAACATATGTTAAAAATAAGTAACTTGTAATTCAATATAAAATTAAACTGGATTTTCTCATATGTTCTTTAAAAGCACTCAAAGCACTACTGAATAGAAATCATTTAGAAACAAAGACAGAAAGATACAAATTTCACAAACTATCTTGAAACAACTTTAAATGATATAATTCAGAGTTGAGTTTAAAATTCCAGATTGATTTTAAAGTAATTTTCCAAAACATTATATAAGCTTTTTGATTTTTTTTTTAAATATATTTTTCCTTTAAAAATAACCAACATCCTTGGCTCAGCACCTGTGGCTCAGCGGGTTAAGGCGCCAGCCATGTACACCTGAGCTGGCGGGTTCGGATCCAGCCTGGACCCACCAAACAACAATGACGGCTGCAACCAAAAGAGTGCATTTCTAAAAATAACCAACATCCAAGGGCAGTGCCCGTGGCTCAAAGGAGTATGCTGGAGGTGGCTGGTTCAAATCCAGCCCCGACCAAAAACTGCAAAAAAAATTAAAAAATAAAAAAATAAAATAACCAATATCCTCTAGCACAGAAGTTAAAGATATATAACATAACCAGTTATAATGAACTGAAATCTATCTTTTTGGAAAGAGAGCTTTTCAAAATAAGTATGGTTTCTAATTTGATTTTATATATTATTTACATAATACAACTAATAGAAAGTTTTTTCAAACTGCTTTATTTTTTCTTACTTGTGTAACAGCTGTTTGGGAATCAAAGAATCACAATAAGCACCATCGGTTAAGTTATCTCAGACATCTTACCCTTATCAAAGCTTGCATTAGCACCTCTGTCCAAAAGGACCCGAACGAGCTCTACGTTGGCAACACTAGCAGCGTACATAAGGGGAGTCCATCCGTACCGAAAACTGGAGTCGACACTGATGCCTGCCGATGTAAAAACAAGCTTTTAAAGGCCCTACCACCATGAAAAGAAATCACTCTCACCTTAAGATGCTTAATGTACTGTGTATAGTAACGTAAGTCATGTATTTCATACAGGACTTTTTTTTGCAATGATGGCTTCAGAAAAATACAAAATAGTTATATAAAGACTTTAATAAAATTTGCTAACATCAGTTTCATCAGAGACACTATGTTCCAAGAGACCTGATCTGACCAATGTTTTATCATATATTATATTATATATAATAATATATAAAATGTCTATATTATAACAAGTTTTTACATGCTACCTTTTACTCTCCAGGGGAGTTGGAAAAGGTTTTAAACACACGTAAAGTATCTTTTAAATTAGAACATTATCCTTGGACAATATCTCTATGATATTTACATATACATACCATATATATGCCTAAGATACCCTTGATTTTCTTCCCAACACTAAATGTACTCAGGGGTGACTAACAAAACATCAGGCGAAGGAGGTAAGTTAGGGTTAGATTATGAAAGCCCTATTAAAACACAGACTATATTTCGTGATCTAGGAATCTTCCTATAAAGATCCTTGCTCTGTTGCCTGGGCTAGAAGGCGGTGGCAGCATCACAGCTCACTGCAACCTGAAATTCCTGGACTCAAGGCAACTACCTGCCTCAGCCTCTCAAGTAGCTGGGACCACAGGCACATGCCATGCCCAGTGAATTTTTCTTAGAGATAGGGTCTCACTGTTGCTCAGACTGGTCTTGAACTCTTGGTCTCAAATGATCCTCCTTGCCTCAGCCTCCCAAAATGCTGGGGTTATAGGTGTGAGCTAATACACACAGGTCATTGTTCTTTTATTGACAGTACTGCTCACACTGTGACAGCAAAGGTAGAATGGAAATGATATAAAGAAAAAGAGAAGTCAATGTGGTATTTTAGTATAAAAATTCTTAAAAATCATTACCTCTAATATTTAAAGGAAATTGTTAAGCATCTACTATGTTCCAATGCAAAAAAAAGGTAAACTTCAAAAGGATTGACACAGTGTATTTATACAACTCAAAGGAGCATGAAATAACGCTATATTGTTTAGGAACATATGCTTATATAGCAGAAGTATAAAGATATTCATAAGAATGATAAACAATATATATAAAAAAGTGCTAACCTCTGGGTAGGGGGTAAGAAGTTTCCATACCTCTCTGAATATCTAAAATATTTAATAATTTAAAGAGAACTAAAAATGTTAGTACATGGTAGAAAATCAACACTGGAGACATCTTCAAACTGTTAAAAGGGTTGACTAAAGGAGTACTTTCCTTTTTAATCAAAGTTTTTAATTGGCGCAGAAATATGTTTCAAAAGCAAGAATGACTTTGAAAGGTAAAAAATTGAAAATACATTTAAAAAGAGTTAAATAATGACTTCTGGAAAGGAATACCATAAAACAGGAGTTACCTATGAAAGTAAGACATCAGCAGTAATAGGGGTGTGGGTAGTGTCAATGGTATCTTTCTATTTATACCTATTATACCTATATTGTTGGCTTCTTAAGATGATTTTTTTAAAATTTTTGTAATTAAAAACAAATTTCAAATGGTTGACTAAATACCTACTTAACAGTAGGCTCTGTTAAAGAGACTGAAAAATCCACATTTGCCTATCAATCAAATCAAGTCCTAATCCTTCAGATTAGTCCTAACCCAAGAGCCTTCATCACCTTCACTATAGCTAAACCTCTTCACTCCCAATGCAGATTCTCTTTTCTAAAACAAATTTCCCCTATTTCCCCCATCCAATACTATGTACACTAGACATATATTCATATTAGGTATGCAGGCCTCTTTCCACTTACTGAAATTTTATTTGTTATCATTCAATTACAAATTCAAGTTCCACTGTGTTTATAAAATCATACAGATAATTCCCATTTGTTATAATAACAGCTAATATTCACATAATGCCTATATGTTTCAAGGTCCTTATTTATTTATTTATTTATTTTTTGCAGTTTTTGGCAGGGGCTGTGTTTGAACCCGCCACCTCCAGCATATGGGGCCGGTGCCCTACTCCTTTGAGTCACAGACACTGCCTCCTTTATTTATGTATTTTAATGCCCAAACCACCCTCTGATATAATACACCCTCATTTTAAAAAGGATAAATTAAAGCTTAGAAAGGTTAGGTAATCTAGCCAAGATTACATAGTCCTCAAATGGCATAGTAGGTAACCAAACCCAGATCTGTTTTGTTTCTAAAATGGTTTTCTTTCCACTAAACCACAATCTCTAGCATAGAAGAAAAACATTTTGCCATGTATAATCTCATCTAACTACTTTCTATGTGAATGCTTTGTATCTCCTACTACACAGTAAATTCCTATTCCTCTTTTGGATAACTGTTATAATCAACAATTATTTGTATGTGTAGGTAATTGCAAAAAATTTAACCAACAGAAAAAAATATCATGGAGCCCAGGGAAGAATTATGATCCTTCACATCAGTGGTTCTCAACCTTCCTAATGCCACAGCCCTTTAATACAGTTCCTGTGCATCGCGACCCACACAGGTTGAGAACAGCTGCTTTACATAAAGAAACTGATGTTCTGGAAGTTTAAGAGACTATCCCAAGAAACCATACTAGTATGCAAAAAAGCTGGAATACCCAGATAGCCACTCGGATTCCTAGCTCAGACCTCATTCTACCAAAACAAAAAACAACAGAGGGAAAAGAACGTAACTTAAATGTACATGACTAGAAACAATTCTTGAGAAATATATTACAGCCAAGTAATTGTAAGGTAAAATTGATCAAGGTGGGGTAGGATTAGTCCAAGTAGGCCTCTTGAATGGACTGAGATAGGTGGCATTCCAAACATAAGGACAGAGAAAGTAAGTAAAGCTGAGAAGTCAATCGACATAGAAATATATGTAGGACAACTGACATATTAACATTCCCCATTTTTCCATTAAAAAGCAACTAAAATGAAGACAGTTGAGTTCCTGTCTCACTCACCAGAATCTAGGAGTTCCTGGACCAAGGAAATATCTCCCGTGGTCAATGCTTTCTTAAAAGTTTCATTCTTTTCTTCAATGGGTAACGGTCCTTTTAATTTCTAAAAAAAGCAAGGTTTTTCTTTTAAATCTTATTGTTGTGCATATTTCCATTTCCACTGCATCAGGAAACAATGGTTAAGTACATGGGCTTTTTTGTTTGCGGGGTGGGGGTGGTTGTGGCCAATATATAAAGTTTGTTTAGAATTCATGTCTAAAATTATCTTTAAAAGGAAATAGGCAACGAGGGGTACAAACTCAAGCGAAGAGCTACGAGCTAAAGGAGACTATCTGATGGAAACCACAACTAGGGGGACACGAGGAAAATTCTCTGAATTGAAGTCCAAACGTCTGTATTCCCACTAAGAAAAGAGAAACATACGAGGAAGTAAAAGGTTTCGCAAAGGCTAGGCTTTGCCTTCAAGGACCAGGGAAGGATAATACTAGATGCGGTGAAGACAAGGCGTCCTGTGCTACCTGAGATGCCCGGTCGAGATAGCCGATCTCCCAGCCGTCATCCTCGCTCTCGCTACTCTCGCCTCCGCCAGCCACTGCCAGGCCGCGTAGCGCGCCCGCCGCCATGCTAGCCCGGCGCTGCCCTTCTGCGTCGCACGCCCGCGCCTGCGCACTAGGGCAATGCGCAGTGCTGCGCGGGAAGGGCCGAGCCGCAAGGAGCGACGTGCGAAGAAGGCTCGGGTCTCTGTTGCAGGCGCACAGAGAGGGAGGAGCACCTCCCTGGCTCCCGCCCCGTCTTTCCCCCAACCTCCTGCCCCACGAGGCGCGAACCTGGTGTGTCTGACGCGGCCTGCAGGGCTGAAAAAGTTCTCTCATCAAGCTCAATTGGAGGAATTGGTACCTCCAGTTCCTTTCAGGTACTCATCATTCTTTTTTAGAGTGTTTGCCTACTGAAGTTCTTACTCTGCAAGGAATGCTCTTCTTGGAATGGGGACAGAGTGGTATTTAATGCCAAGTAAGACTAACCTTTCCCCTTGAGACCCTTCATCCGCCTCCTGCCAAACCCACTGACAAACGTGTGTCCCCTGGGAGATGGACTCCTGCAGGCCAGAATACATCCCCAGAAAGCACCCCCGGCAGTCCCAGAAGTCATCGCATACATGAGAGCCGGCAAAGGCACAAGGAGAAAATTCTTCCTTTAAATTTCAAAAGATCTCAGATTTAGAATCTGCAGACCATCAAAACGTTTTGCTGCTGGGAAGTTTAGATGCCCTAGGTAGCAGTCTCCAACCTTTTTGGCCCCAGGGATGGGTTTCATAGAGACAATTTTGAGGGGTGGAGGATCTAAGAGAAGGCAGAGCTCAGGTAGTGATGCAAGTGATGGGAAGCAGCTGTAAATGCAGTTGAAGCTTCATATTTATGCACCTCTAGATGATTGAAAAGGAAAATAGCTATGCACCATTCTTTGAAAAATTTTGCAGTACATTTTTTTTCTTGACGATTCTTAGTTACATTGGGGCCACGTCTGTCTTTCTAACCAGACACCTTATGTTATATCTTGATATAAGAAGTAAACAAATCCTATTGGTTATTATTTTAGATATCGTATTTAGACCGGGGCAGAGTCCTGAATGATTAACCATTTAAAAAGTGGGAGAAGAGAGCTTTCTCAGCAGTAGAATGGATAGTACTTAGGCCCTAACACTAAAGAAAGCTGAGACCCAAGACCTAGACCAGGGTGAAACAAGTGAGAAAAGTTTAAAGAGATACTCACCCATAGGGTTCCACCAATGCAGTGAGTACTTCCTTAAGTTTTGCATGTGGAGCACCTCACTGGCAAAGTCCTTGCCCTGCCTGGACCAGAAAGGAGGCCCAAGGCTTCATGAGGTAAGGTTGTGTGGTAAGAGGGCCTTGTGGGCCTTAAGTAAGGAGTTTGGAATTTACTCCAAGAACAATTGATCAGTGGAATGTTTTTAAGCTAATGTAAGACGTGTTCTAATGTGTGAGTATATTCATAAATACACCTTCCATTAATACCTTTCATAGAGAAAGTTTTAGGTTGAGAAGCTAAGTAGTTGTTCTGTGTACTGAGATGTGGGAATACTAAAGGATAAACTTGAAGATTTTGTGGGCATCTCATAATTAACATTCAAAACCAATAGCCAAGAGTACCTATCAAATAGGTGGTTAGATGTTCAAGTATGGAACTCAGGAGAGCCTGGTCTTAGAGATGTAAATTTTGAAGTTATCCAAATATAGTTTCTTTATAGAATCTTAGGATTTGCTGAGAAAAATTTTTAAGTATAGATAAGATTGTTCTAAAATATATACAGAAAAGCCAAGGAACTAGAATAGCTAAAACAATTCTGAATAAAGAGGAATAAATTAGGAGGAATTGTTCTCCTTGATTTCTAACTTATGTATAGCCTTGATTTCAGGACTTTCTGGTAAAGATCAATAGGAAAAAGTAAATAAAATAAATACTAACCTAGAAGTAGCATCACGCAAGTACAATGATATGGCCAATTAATTTTTTTTTTTTTGAGACAGAGTCTTGCTCTGTCACTTGACTAGAGTACAGTAGCATTATCATAGCTCACTGCAACCTCAAACTCCTGGGCTCAAGCAATTCTCCTTCCTCAGCCTCCCAAGTAGCTTGGATTACAGGAATATGTGATGATGCCTGGCTACTTTTTCTATTTTTGTAGAAATGAGGTCTCATACTTGCTCATACTGGTTTTGAACTCCTGATCTCAAGTGATCCTTCCACCTTAGCCTCCCAGAGTGCTAGGTTTACATATGTGAGCCACTGCACCTACCTCTAACTGGTTGTTGACAAAGACGCAAGATGAATTCAATGGAGGGAGGATAGTCTTCTGAACAAATTGTGGTGGAATAATTGAATATCCTTAGGTAGAAAAATGAAACTCCACCTAACCCTCATGCCTTTTACGAAATTTACTCAAAATAGATCATAAATGTACATGAATGTTCAAAGTAGTAGTATTAGCAATAGCTAAAAATGGAAACATAGCAAATGTCCATTAACTTATCAAAGGATAAACAAAATCAGTATATTGATATCATTTGTATTACTTTCACTGAAACAAATTACCACAAACTGAGTGGCTTAGGCCACAGTTCCAGAAGCTGAAAGTTTAAAATCAAGGTGTCAGCAAGGCCATGCTTCCTCTGGAGACCCTAAGGGAAGATCTTTTCTCTCTCTTCCTAACTTCTGGTAGTTACTGGCAGTCCTTGGCTTACAGAGGCATCACTTTAGTGTCTGCTTCTGCCCTTACCCAGAATTCTCCCCTATGTTTCTGTGTCTCTGATTCTTTTTGTATCCAAATTTTCCTCTTTTTATAAAGACGCTAGTCATGACCTAATCCAGTATGACCTATTCTTAACTTGATTATATCTTCAAAGGCCTTATTCCCAAATAAGGTCACATTCATACATTCTGGGTGATCATGAACTTCTGAGGATACTGTTCAACTCAGTACACCTTATATGTGGATTAGCATAGGTCGTAGCACCATATTTTTAAGACCTATGTTGTAGCATGTATCTATTCTTCACTCCCCTTTATGCTGAGTGATATGTGATACAGATTTCAGAGGGTGATTTCAGGAGGTGGCATGACTCATGAGAAAATTACTGTAATTGTGAGCTTGAGAAGTAACAAGAAAAATGGAGAGGAGGGTTTGTACTCAAAATTCCTTGTGAGTTAGAATCAATAGCATTTGGTGATTAAATATGGAGGATGAGGGGGAGAAGGAGTCAAACTTTATAACACATGAACAAGAAAGAGGAAAAGGTTGTTGGGAAACATAAGTTTTGTTCTGCACAATCCAAAAAGCCTAAGGACCCTCTCTGTCCAGATCAGGTCTGGTGTTTTGCAGAGAGATGTGAGCTGTTAGTTCAGCTTTAGAAGTTATCTCCATAAGAGATGATAATGTACATATTAAAGTGATATTAGCAAGAGAGATATAGCATGAGATAAGAGGTCCAGGAATATGTATCCTTATGAATTGACTAAACAGGCTTTAGGAAGCCATCAAAGGAAAGGGGTCAATTAAGGGACTTAAGAAATAGTGATAAAAGAAGTAGGATACCTGAAAGAAATTAATGCTTCAAAAATCTTGCACTGAATTATAATCCAGTATAATAATTATGATAATGATATATCCATTTCATAGTGGTTCCTATATGCCAATCACTAGTCTAAGGGCTTTGCCTGTATTAAGTCACTTAATATTCACACAATTCTGTTAAGGTATATGCTATCACAATTTTATAGAAGGAGAACATGGAGGCATGGAGAAGTAAAGGTCACATACCTGGAAGGTCAGAAAACAGCTGGTTCTACAGTCTATGCTTTTAGTCGTTGTTATCTAATGCTTATATGGCACTTCCATGTGCCTTGACAGCTCTCAAATACTTCTTCACATCCATTAATGTCTTTAATTCTCACTATAGCTTGTTAAGGTAAGTGCTATTAATATCTCCATCTTACAGATGAGGAAACTGAGGTACAGAAAAGTTATGTAAACTGCCCAAGACCAAGACAAGTGGGACAGTCCAAATTCACACCAGGTTTAGTGGTTCTGAGGATGAACTTGGAAAGTGTAATGCCCACAAAAGCCCTCTCTCCCTTTTTTTCTACCATTTGTTTCATTCCCAGGGAAAGCACTCATTTCCAAAGGAGATTTCATCTTCTGAGTAGTACACCAGACTCAGAGCTGTGATTTACTCAGAGGTAAATCACAAGCTTTATTCCTGGTCAGATAAGAAATCAGTAATTTGGTTTTCTCTGATGAGATTTCGGAATTTCCCCAATGTGATTTCCTGGAGGGGTCAGAAAGCCACCTCCCCACTGGGTTAATGACTAGTGTTCTGTTTGGTTCACTGATGACGGGAGATGGGTGAAACAGAGAGCCAGAAACCTGATGTATCGCAGAAATAAATATTACTTAAATTTGGGCTCCGGGTTTTTTTTTTTTTTTTTTTAATTTTCAAGCTCTGACTCAGACATGAGTGATGATTTGCTAATACAGTTTATTTTACCATTACAAATTATGATGCTACAGGGGGACCTTACTTTAAAGTTAACGTTTTTATATTTTATAATTCTTTCTTATGTTCTGTAGTAATATGCAGGTTATTACTTTTAATAATTTGAAAAAAATTCTGGTGAGATCCTGAATTCCTGATTCTGTCTGACATTAACTGGGTTAACTATTTTGGAGGCATAAAAATCATTAAAAGAAAGCCTTTTTTTCACTTATTAGACTTCATGAGCACTAGACAGGCAAGGGGAAAGATAGGCAATTTTTATTTTAGAGCATTTATTGGTTCTACAAACACTTTTACTGTGCTGCTGCTATATTATCTAGCATCCTGGATGAAAGTGTGAGGAAGACGGGCAAGATCTTTGACCATGAAATGTTTCTAATCTAGCAAATGAAACAAATGAATAAATATATAATTGAATATTATTGACTTTTTTCATGTTGATTAACTTGAGTTCTCTGTAGATCCCAGTTATCAAGCTTCAGACTGATTCAAAATATGCAAATATCCTTTCCTATTGTGTAGGTTGTCTATTTGCTGTGGTTGTCTCCTTAGTTGTACAGAAGCTTTTCAGGTTCATTAAGTCCCATTTGTTTATTTTTATTTATGTTCATTTGCCATGGAAGTCTTCTTCATAAAGTCTTTCCCCAGGTTGATATCTTCCAGTATTTTTACCATCTTTTCTTTGAGGATTTTTATCATTTCATTCCTTAAATTTAGGTCTTTTATTCATCTTGAATCAATTTTTGTGAGTGTAGAAAGGTACGGGTCCAGTTTCAGTCGTTTACATGCGGATATGGGCAAGAGAGATGAACAGAACTTTTTCTAAAGAAGACAGACAAATGGCTAACAAACATGAAAAAATGCTCACTGTCCCTAATTATTAGAGAAATGCAAATCAAAAACACGCTGAGATATCATCTAACCCCAGTGAGAATGGCCCACATCACAAAAATCTCAAAACTGCAGATGCTGGCGTGGATGTGGAGAGAAGGGAACACTTTTACACTGCTGGTGGGACTGGAAATTAATACAACCTTTTTTGGAAGGAAATATGGAGAACTCTCAAAGAACTCAAACTAGACCTCCCATATGATCCTGCAATCCATTACCGGCCTCCTACCCAGAAGAAAAAAAAGATCCTTTTTACCATAAGGACACTTGGACTAGACTGTTTATCGCAGTTCAATTTACAATCGCTAAAATGTGGAAACAGCCTAAATGCCCACCAACCCAGGAATGGATTAACAAGCTGTGGTATATGTATATGGTGCAGTACTATTCAGCCCTTACAAAAGATGGAGACTTTACATCTTTTGTTTTAACCTGGATGGAAGTGGAACACAAGAATGGAGATGCAAGAATCCTATGTACTCAATTCTGATATGAGGACAATTAATGACCTAGTAGATGATGGGGGTGGGGGAAGCGGAGAGCAGAGAGATGGGAGGCGTGAGGGGGGTGGGGGAGTCATGGTGTGTGACACACCTTTTGGGGGTGGGACACAATTATAAGAGGGACTTTACCTAACAAATGCAATCAATGTAACCTGGTTCTTTGTACCCTCAATGAATCCCCAACAACAACAACAACAAAAAAATTAAAAAGATTACCAGAATAAAAATATCAGGTAATAATATTAACCAGGTGAAGAGGATAGAGAGTAACAGAGGCAAATGGGAATTTAAAATAGGAATTTTCAGAGAAAGACTCTTTGAGATTTTATTCTTAGTGTGATGAGAAGTTTCAAGGATCTGATTTACCATTTTAAAAGGTCACTCTGGCTATAAAAAGAAGAAAGTATGGAAAGTTGTACAGGACCAAGTGTAGAATCAGGAATACCAGTTAAGAATCTATTATAATTGTCTAGGTTCTTGACTTTGCTTGCTTATTAGAATCTTCTAGAGATGATTCTAGCCCACCCCACTCTAAACTGATTACTGAATATCTAAATCTCTGGAAGTAGGGTCCAGGAGTTGATATTTCTGAAGGTTCTTCTGGTGATTTTATTATGTATCCAGAGCTGGAAATGTTTTAGAAGAAAGATGCTGGGGGCTCGATTTAGGGCAGTTATCTACATCCAATGGAGAAGGTATTATTTTCCTGGAATAATTTTCTTGGTTAATTGATTTTATATCTATTTCTTGTTGGAATTAGCTAGGAAACTTACTCAGTTATTTGCTTCACTTGTAAAGGCAGCATTCCTAGACTTTCATTTATTGTTCAGGTTATTTTATTTTCCTTTATTTTTCTTCCTACATTTTTAAATGTATACACTACTGCAATGAAGATAGACATGGTAGAAGAGAGTGACTTAAGCGTATTGCTAACACAATATTTTAATTGTAGACTTCTGGGAGAGATTAATAGCTCATATATGCATGAACATTTCTGTGTTAAAAGCATTGCAAAAATTAGAAATTTTAAAAATGGATCTAAAAGTAACGAGTGATGAAATTTATAGCATCATCTCTAAAAGTTTCTTGACTATAGAATACTTTCAAAGTTGTAATATTAATACATTAATGAATACCATGAAGAGCTCAATAGATATAATGGACTCTTGAATTAAAGTAAAGAGCAAAAACTTGTTCTTTTAGATAGATTAATTGCTATAAGAAATTATCAAATTTATCATATATTTAAAATACTATTAATTTTAAATATTATAGTTCTTTGTTGAAATTATAAGACAAGATATATAAATTATACAAATACATATCACAGATTCAAACTTAATGTGAATATCAAATTGATACAACATGTCACTAACTGGAAAATAATACTTATAGCTAAAATTTAAGGAGTATTTAAATGTCTAAGATCTATTATAAGCATTTTTATATTAACTCTCTATTAGTTAGGAATGCTTTCAGCTGCAAGTGACAATATTCAATATCAGTTACTTAAAAAGATAACGATTCATTTTTTTTCTTGTTAAAGGAACTCTGGCAGCTGGTAATGGTTCAGTGGTATAATGGTTTCTGGCAGCATCTACCCCATTCTCCTGGCCTTCGCATCTAGTTGCAAGATGTATCTCCCAGCTCCAAGCATCATGTTTGTGTTGAAGGCAAGAAAAAGAAGGAAAGGATGGTGCTAGGTACACCTGTCTCTTTATATCAGAGAAACCAAAGCTTTCTTAGAAACACCAACATGTTTCTGCTTATATCTTTTACTGGCACTATTACCTAGTACCTCTAGTGGCAAAGTGAAGTAAGAGAAGGGAAAAGAAGGTTGAGACTGGGTCTTGCATTAGGTAGCTAAAAGTGACTGCCACAATCCACGTAATCCTAATAATTACATCAATTACCTATTAAATTGGTACTTTTATTTATCACCATTTTACAAATGAGGAACTAAGACACCAAGAAGCTAAGAAATTTAGCCAAGGTCACAGATCAGAAGTTAACAGGTGGTTCACCTCCAGAATCCACTCTTAACCACTGTACTACAGGAGGGAAATAAAACCATGGATAGATTTAACATTGCACATTCTTGTGTGGGTGATCTTCCATATAACTTCCTAACAGTCTCATGAATGATACATTGTTTATTATTATAGGGAATGTAGTACCTAATCATAAAATCAAATAAATGCTTTGTAACTTAACCAATAATAATAATATAGTGAACTGAAATTTGTAAAAAGGCAGCCTTTCAAAGAATGGTAAGTTTTTCTTACACATTCTCATCCTTTTGATTTCCTCATAAATCTTATGAGGAAGAGAGAGGTAGATGTGATCATTTGCATTTGATAATTGGAAATACTAGATCAAGGTTATATCAAAAAGATTTGGGACTTAAATCTAGAGCTACATAGGACCAGGCCATTCTTTCTTCATTAGCTATCTGACAGTATAGATGTCTTATTTTAGAATAAATGTTAATTAAATTTGCATAAGAATGGAAATTGTTACATTACAAATTTTCTTACCTAGGCAAAGGTTTAAAACTTTAAAACTAAACATTTTAATGTTTAATATTTCTTAATAATTCTTAACAATACTCTCTGAGATACTTGAAATTTTGACATACTTTTATATAACTATGTATAAAATGTATTATCCTGAATAATTATAATTCTGTGTAAAAAATAAATTTTGCGTTTGTTATTGCTTGAAAGAAATTAAAAACTCACTGATATCATTCATGTCAAGTATTTTTTCTGTTGAAATTAATATTTTGTTTCTTGTAATAGTTTTGTATTAATTTTTTGCATTATCATAGGAAACATTCATTTTTCAAATTACTACAGTGTTTTGTAAATACAAAATTTAGATGATCATTTCCCCTCATTAGACTGTTCTTATTTGTAAACTACCATCTTAAAATAGCTTTCATTTTTCTGTGTCACAGAGTTATAGAAATCAATCTAGAAAATGGACTTATGCACTTATTGCTGCCATGAAATGCTTATAAAACAGTTTATATGAACTTGCAGAAAATAATCTCTTGCACATATCATTTTTATTTAGACAAGTTTATGGTTATTTATGAATAAACAGTAATTTAAACTAATTATAGCCTGCATGTATTGGCTTAAAGCTGTGTTTGAAGTTGTCACATTAAAATAAAACAGTAGTTTGGGTGGGTTGTTTTTGACATCTCAGAAAAATTTTAGAAATGTGTCTCTCATGATTTGTTATTTGGAGAACAAACAAATCTTCGAAAAAGGGCTATTTGAATGGTATTTATTGTATTTTGGGAGAGGAGCAGCAGTCTCCTTGCTCTGACCTGCTTTTATGGCCAACATTTTTCTTATGTTCTTACAGCATAAAGATCAACCAGACCTATGTGAGTTATTAAATTGTAATCGGCTAAAGAATAGACTTTTCTAAAGCCTCTAGGTGTGTGCTGATTATTATGAGGAAGGTAAACTGAAAGCAGCAACACAAATCAGAAAACATTTAAAGCTGAAATGGAATTATCATCAGACACCTACAAAATATCAGGTCCTTTTTACACTATTTTATTTAAGTCTGAAAATCACCCTGAGAACTATGGGTCAGTTTTATTTTGCAGTTGAGAAAAACTGAGGTTCCGGAAATTTAAGTATCGTGCCCAGAATTACTAAGTTTAAGCTTGGATTTGAAACTGCGTCTCTTTTGTTCCACAGCTGTGCAACAAATATTGTTTTACACCAAGCTAGAAAGACAAAGAAGGACTATTATGTTGTACACATATTTACTGGGCATTAAATATCACCAGTCAGGATATAGTCAAACTCTCCAAATGTTAGAAAGCAAGAAGAAACTTAAAGGCCCCAATAAACTTGCTGTAATGAGAATGGCCTCAAGAGTTAGGCTGCAGGATCTGCTTAGTAGCATGGGGATGCGTGCAGTGCAGGAAGGCTCTTAGGTGGGGAAGGGTAGTGGTGGTGGTGGTGATGGTGGCAGGGAGAGTGGCGGTGGAAAGGTTGAGGGGAAAAATAACTTCATTGTAGGAAAATCCTAAGAATGCCACAAACTAGAGTATTACCAAGGGATAGGGGAGAGGGTAGTGAGTTTGATCCAGTAGGCAAAGCACAATGGAAGGCAAATGCAGGCAACATATGATACTCAATGAGTGAACAGTGATGGCTTCTAATCTGGCAGGTGTGGGGAGCAGGAGCCAGGCCACAAAAGAAAGGATCAGTAACACCAATGCAAAATGGTGCATTTTTAATACCCTGTATTAAATACAATACCCTCTGTTTTTCATACCCCTATTTCATGCATTCCTTCTACTTGTTACCCTTGTGACTTTTCATACCAATCTCCACCTTCCTCATTCTTCTTGCTTTCCTTTAAGCAGGCGAGATTCTCTCCTGAGCCCTTTGCTGCAGCACACTCTCCCATGATATCCACTAGACTAATTCTTTCACTCTTTCCTATCTCTGCTCAAATCTTATCCACTCAATAAGGCTGATTATACCCTCCCTAATTAATACTTCAAATAGCTCCTTTAGTCTCTGGCATGGCTTACTCTATACTTTTTTTTATTCCATAGCAGTTACCACTATCTAACATACTGCAGTATATTATTTGCTTATTTATTACATTTATTCCCTGCTAAAGTATAAGCTCCTATACCAGATATTTGTGATTTATTCCCTGATCTATTTTAAAACCCTAGAATAATGCTCGAAGCAAACCAACTGAAGTTGATGCCAATCACAAATGTCACCCTGAGTCCATCCCTCTACCTTTAGGCTGGTCCCAGCATATATGTGTGTAACATCAGTAAGAATTACAATGAAGTAGTCCTTAGGGATCTAATGCTGTCTTTCATTATCTCATTCTCACTACCACCTTCTTTACTCTTATAGGATCTAAATCTTGTATATTAATCCACTACTCCCCTCCCAAGCACTGCCACAAGGTGTCACCTGTCCTTACAAACAAGTTTGGTGAGCTAGTACATGGGGTCAACCATTTTCTATTTCTTCCTGTTCTAGTTTCTCTATGCTAAGTGGTGTCACTTCTACTGGTTCTCTCCGATCTTCTGGGCAAGACTGCTGCTCTTGTGAGAATCATGACATACATTACCAGTTGGGCTTTCCCACCAATTACCACTACTGAATTGTTGGAGACTTGGCGACTACACACTCATCTGAAAAATGGGTGAGAATGTCTTCAGGTATACTCAAATGGTACCTCCCAAATATTTCATTTCTCATGGGACTTTTCCAAACACAAGGTGTTATTGAAAGAAACCATGCCATTCTTCAAATCAACCCTGCCTTCTGTCACTTAGCATGTTTTTAAAGCATCTGTTTGCTAGGCACTTTTATTCACACCAGCCCAAGTACTGTATTGGCATTTTTAAAATTTCTTAAAACAATCTTGAGATATAAGGATAATTCTCCCCAATTTTACAGACAAAGAACCCAAAGATAAAGAGCTTCAATACTTGCCAAGTGTTACATGACTCATAACTGTGTGGTGGGATCCAAAGCCAGAACAATTGACTCCTGTTGTAGATGTAGATGTGTAACTAGACTCACTCTACCCTGCTGGAGATTCCTTTATCCAGCTCATCTGATGGCGCACTGAAACTCAGAGAATTACTCTCTCCTGAGAGACTATCACGCCTCCGATTCCTACCAGGAGATCTTAACCAATGACTCAATGATAGGGGGTTACAAAGGGCTGACCACTTGCCCAAGGAAGGGTGAATTCTGTAGTGCAATTTGTGCTCAAGAGCTTTCCTGTGGCATCAAACCAAAATTAGTCTCTACCTGAGACACATTCTTGCTTTTCCTGATCTATCCTACTTCACTCACTTGTCTTCTTTTGAAAGTACAGCCCAATAAATTACCTGGACAAGAAAACTCATCTCAGGCTTTCCTAGGGAACCTGACCTAAGACAGAACCCTGATCCCATTTTTTAACACTGCAATATTCTGCCTTCTTTTTTTATTGAACCAAGAGGGTTTACTCAGTTCTCTCTTTCTCCTTAACATAAGAATCGTCAGTTGCTCCATGAATGGATAGTACAGTAGAGGGCCTACCCATGATGAATGCATCTTGTGAGCTTGTTCAGTTGCTCTTACACTATGGTCTTATTAATGAGGGTATTTGAAAGCTGAACACAGATAAATTTTTGTCACCTGCTAGCCCAAGGCTATCCAGTAGAAATTTAAGAATGTATTCCTCTAGGTAGAATTAGATTTAATATTTGTCATTTTTTTTTCCGACAATAAAAATTACATGGCTAGAAACAAAATTTGAGTACTTTCTGACAACAAAATTCTAAGTTTTACAGAAAAGCATGTATATTTTCTCTATTCCAGAAAGTTAGGGGGTTTGTCTCTAGATTTTTTGGGTGTTCCTTAGATATTGAAAGTAATATGCAGTTTTGTGAAGCAAATTTCATGTATATACAGTATTAAAAATGTGTAGTAATAAAAATATGTTATAAAATGTCTGGCTAGGAATTGAGTACACTAAAAATCAGAAGGAAATAATTTGGCTAGGTGGTATTCACAAAGGACTGTATTTTTCTAAGCACACGTTAATATACTACCATTGGCTGAGGAAAGTGTACATCTTATCATTACAAATGACTTCTGTGTAATCGATCCACACAAACGTTGCAGGGGAGGTCCCTTTTGATTGCAGATTACTCACTTTTACTTCAGGGTCAGGGAAGCAGATTGTGTAATGAATGGTATAATTGTTGAACTTTTAAACAGTCTATCTGGGAATGAACAATGCGATTTATGTAACGTGAAATCATGCCAACCAATCAGGTTTTATTCAATTAAATGATGAATAGCTAGTTGAAAAAAAGAGGAACAAATAGGTATTATTTATTAACATTAGGAAAAAATGCATTTGCGACTTCTCTCTTCTTTCCGCTGTGCCTCACAATCCCCCCCCAACACACCCCAGAAACTATATCTTAAATAGGTAAACTGTAAGATTAGAAGAAAAGTTTTGTTTGATTTAGGGACTGAGAAACTATTAATAGTAATAAGTTGGAACAGTTACTTATTTATAAAGAAAAGTTTGGTAGTTAGTTCCCTCAGTAAAGAAGTGCTGAAGTCAACCTAATTTTTTTATAAATCTGAATTTACAATCACATTAAACAAATGATTTTGGGATGTGAAAAAATTAACAAAGAGATTTAGGATTTTTAGTTAATAATTAAACAATTATAAGTCATAATGATTTTAAGACTTTAAAATTTTAAAGTCTGGGATGCTGATGGAGAACAGAAAAAAAGAGTTGAAGTTGGGTATGGCTAAGTATAACATAAGGTGTCTGGTCAGAAATAATCAAATTATATTTGTAGGCACATAATCTCATGAGTGTCACTATAGACCTTCCCTACAGATTTCAAGAAGTTAAAAATTATAGCTCATATTTAAAATTTTTAAATTTATTTTTCATTGTGGTGATGTAGACATAACATACAATTTACTATTTTAAGCATTTTAGTGTCATTAAGTACATTTCAGTGGCACTAAGTACATTCACAATATTGTGCAACCATCACACAATCCATTTCCAGAATTCTTTTTTATTTCAAACAAAAATTCTGTATCCATTAAACAATAACTCCTCATTCCCTTCTATCCTGTATTCCCTGGTAATCTCTACTCTACTTTCTGTTGCTATGAATTTGCCTATTTTATATACCTCCTATAAATGGAGCCACATAATATTTGTCCTTTCATGCCTGACTCATTTCACTTAGCATGATGTTTTCAAGGTTCATATATGTTGTAGCATGTATCAGAACTTCATTCCTTTTTATGGCTGAATAATATTCTATTGTATGTATGTTTTCATTAAACAAAGTGTATACTATTAGCCATGTACTATGTTAAATATTGTTTTTTGGGTGTTATCTTATTTAATCCTCACAACAACTAATAGGATAGATAATATTATGATCTCTATAGATGAAAACCCTGCAGCCTAGAAAGTGTAAGTAACATTTTCTAGAAAGTGGTAAAGATGGGCTTTGAACTAGATCTATCTATCTCTATGGTCCAATTGCATAAACAGTATAGTATATTGCCACCTTAGTAGTATGTCTCCTCTTGAAATATTCCTGTAGTTTTGATTAATGAGCTTCAAAAAATACCGAAGCTGTAAGAGAATGTATAGAGAATGGTATTTTAGAATAAACAAATAACTGAAAGATTGTGATGTTGCCATCTAATCAACTAACAAACAAGAGATTATTTTTTCTGAATAGATGAAGGTACAAAGGGGAAGAGATTGGAGCCTATGTTTAGGATAAATAGAATCTTATTTGACAAATCTTGGAATATGAGAACTAGTGATTTTTCCTTAAAAATTTGCAAAGGAAAAATATAAGGTGTAGAGAATTACTCTGTTACTTAAAAGTAGAGGTCATAGAAATTGAAAATATAGATAGTTATAAATAAGAGTTTAACAAATTAATACAGAGTGGCCGTAAAGGTCATGTGCAATTTTAAATAGTTGTCTATTTAAAAGTAGACATCTCTGAAGTAGAGATAGTTGTCCCATCATTTATGATTACTGCTCAGGGAACATACATCCAATCTTACTTATTTTGTCAATAAGGATGTAAAAGTAGCAATGACATGAAAGAGCGCTCGTTCTGGCGTTTTTAAATTGGATTCTTATTCTAACATGGCCATTTACCTGAACTATATTAAATAGTGGAATATTTCCAAACCCCAAACATGTTTTTTAAATTCCAATCCTAACTCACAGGTAAAATACTTAATGTATGAATGTTGCTTCCAGATAGTGTCATGGCAAATTAATCTCGTCTAATGAAAAATTTTGTAGCACTAAATATTGTTTTAAATTGTGCTTTTTCAATATTCGTATCTGAGGCTTCTTTGCTTTTCACTTTTCTCTTTTTGCCAGCAGAGGGCAGATAGGGAAGAGGGAAGAAAATACTGTAAAAGCATCTCTTCCTGATCTTGATTCAAACCATTGAAACACTTCTCTGAAATACTTAAAAACGGTTTTCTCTTAATTATTTTATTTTAAGAACAATTGATGTAAGTATAACTTTTAATTTCTTGATTAGTCTCCAATTAGTACTTTGAATTTTAAATTAAATTTATAAATCAATTGAAAATTTTGAATATTCTTTGTATTTTGAAGTGCTATGTCTAAAATTTTCCTTCTTATCTTGGAAAATATCAATTAATAAGACTTTTTTATGGTTTTCTAATTCAATTGTGGATAAGTTTATGTGAACATTTTTTATACACACCTTAATATTGTCATTTGGTAATTTACTTCAGTGTTCAGAGATGTTAAACATGGTTTGCAGTTTTATTAATCAAGTAATGTATCTTTTTTTTAGGTTAATATGAGGGTACCTACGATTAGGTTGCATTATTTGCATTTGTAAGGCAAAGTTCAAAGTCTGAGTTGTAGGTAAGTCCTTTACCCAAAAAAATGTGCCATATGCCCCTACATTGTATCCCAGAGGTGGGAACTTAGCAAGTTCCTTCAAGGAATGTATCTTTTAAAGATAACTCAAAGAAACTCGAATGGAAAAAATGAGATGTCATGGATTTTTTTTCTTTTTTACAATAGTGTACCCCACAGGAATGGTTAAATACAGTTTTAGTAGGTACCTTAAGATGTTTTCTCCTGCAACTTTAAATTTGTTTAATCAACAATAAAACATCCTTTTAAAAACATTAGATGGTATGATAAACTATGTCATTCAGTAGCTCACCTGTAACCTTTGTTAAATCAGAAGTAAGCAGCAATTTGGATTTTTCCTTTCAGGTTGAATAATACCATTGTTTTAGAAATACAGGAACAGGAAGAAATTGAATAGGTCCTATCACTGGGAAGATAAATATCCACATTGCATATTCCAAGTGCTAGGAATTTCTTCTTTCCTCTGCTTATTGAGAACCTCATCTTTAGCATTTTTTTTAACTGACAAGCAAAGTTATATGTAGTGCTTAGAATACTGCCAACACAGAGTAGTAAGTGCTTTGTAAGTATTAGCTCTTCCTATAAAGTCATATACTTATTTTTAATTTGGTCCATTTATGGAACAAGCCTGAAGGATGATATAAAGCTGAAACAATTAATTCCTTAATAAAAATAAAAATTAGGAAATATAATAATCTCATTTTCAGAAGTGTTAATTCTATTCTCAATCCAATGGGAAAAAAATCTCTTGAATCTTCAATTCTTTTGTTTAAAAAAGCAAAGAACAAATTTTTGACTTGGATGACTCTTAACACTTTATTGAGCAATGGGTGAAATAATGTTTGTTACTAGTGTCTTAGACTAAATGCTTCCTGGTCTTATAAATTGGTATTGAATTTCCTAACTATTTGTGACAAATATGTGATAGGATAAAATCTAGTTCTTTTAAGAGAATCAAGCTGAAGGAGGAAGAAAAATTCTACCTGTGATGAGTAATCCCTTTGGTTGCAACAAAGAATGTTTCAAAATACTGGACAAAATAGAACTTTCTCTGAGCACTCACTGCAGATAAATATGTAGTTTAGAACATAGGTTGGGGGAGAACACAAGGAAGGGATCTTTAAGAAATTTTTCCAATTAGAGTAATGAAGCTTCAGGCCTAAGGTTGCTAAACAACCCCTTTACTGATTTTCCACAAGATCTCTTCCTGCTCCACTAGACCACTGTGTATATTTATTACAGTTTTATCTTCCTAAAATGACACAATAATGTTACTTCCTTACTCAAAACCCCATCCTGACTTCCTTTTGTCAAGTGTTAGTATGTGTGGGACTCCTTCCCCTGCCTGCCCTTTGGGACTCTCAACAACATGGTCCTTGTCTGATTTTCCACATTTACTTCCTCCTCCTTTTCACAAACCACACGAACAGCACTATTCCTGAATTGTGCCCCTCTCTACTCGTGTCTTTCTTACTCATCTCTACCCATCAATGGCTCCTTGTCTTTCAAGATCCATAGTCAATGACATTTCCACTTGTAGACATTCTCATTCTTAACTGGAAATGATCTTTGGAGTAAATAAGCCTCATGGCTATCTGCATCTATGGAATGACCCTCCTCTTACTCTATCACCTATTATAGGTATTTGTATATTTGTTTCTTTCTTTATTCTGACTATAAACTCCTGAAGAGAAAGAACATGGCATGTCTTGTTGTCCAAGAGTAGTTAGCATGGTACCCTGCAGTTGGCAGAACCATTCAGAGAGGTCAGGGGGTATTTGCATTTTTCCAGGGCTTCAGTGTATTAAAAAGTGAAGAAATGCCAGGGTTTCCAAATCATAATATATTAAATGTTACATTGAATAAATGGAAGTGAAGGAAACATATACATGCCCACAACAGGCCCCAACTTGATTGTGTTGTTCATAAGATAATTATAGCATTTAAAAAAAATTTAACATATAATACCCATCAGTTGGTGTAAGCTGGTAACTGGACACAAGTGTAGTATTTACATGTTGTCTGTCTTCTTTTTGTCCTGTTAGTTTTTCTCCAGGACTGTAAATAATCTGAGGCCTGGGCCAGAGGACCCTCCAAACTCTCTGTGAGAAACCCTCACATAGATAAATACTTACCAAAGTGAGTTAAATTTACACACTAGAATGATGCTGTATATAAATATAATACATTAATTCCTGTTTTTTAATTTGATCATAATATTTTTCAGAAATAAGATTGAAAGTTAACATCTAATCTAATGCCTAAATCTAACTTTTAGTTATTTAGCATTTAGTAGGTCAGAGAACTAGGTATTAAGGAAGAGAAAAAGTACTCATTTTTACTGTCTAACTATATCCTATACATTTCCCTGTACTATGAGGAGTATGAAAAATTAAAATGTGTCTTCTGTGACTCTCCTGAGTTAGTAACAAAGATGAAAGCTTTGTGAGAATTAGCGTAATTTAGACATGAAAAATAATGAAGAATTCCATCACTTTAAAATATTTAGAAATCATTACCCTAAGAGTGAAAACTGATATCAATACTCAGTCATTCTTTGCAATTGGACAATATAGCTTAAATTCACTTAGAGGTATCCGTATTTCAAGGAGCATTAATACGTGAGTTATGTATCCCTTTGATTCTTCTTCTATTATGGGGCATAGTTATCAGGCACACCTAGAACAAGGACTCACCATTAGAATAGCCATTGTTTAATTTTTGAAATATGTGTATTTAGCTCTTTTCCTGATATAATCTCATTTTCTTAGACTAATTAGTAGAATGATATGTTTTAAGCCTTACTTTACTAAATTAACATTATCTCAACCTTCCCTATAAAATAATTCTGTAATAAAAAGAAGAAAAAATGAAGAGGACCTAGTTACTTGTTATAATTAAGCAGTAAAAAAAATGTGGCTATTTAAACATAAGGGATCAAGCCGGGCTTGGTAGCTCTTGCCTGTAATTGCAGCATTCTGGGAGGCCAAGGCTGGTGGATCACTTGAGATCAGGAGTTCGAGACCAACCTCAGCAAAAGTGAGACTCCCTGTCTCTACTGAAAATAGGAAAACTAGCTAGGAGTTGTGGCGAGTGCCTGGAATCCCAGCTACTCCCCAGGATGAGGCAAGAGAATTGCTTGAACCCAGGAGTTTGAGATTGATCACTGTGAGCTATACTCAGTCTACCCAGGGGTGACAGAGTAATACTCTGTCTCAAAAAATAAAAAAAGAAACAAGGAGGAAAGAACGGAAGGGAAGGAAGAACGGGAGGGAGGGAGGGAGGAAGGAAGGAAGGAAATTAAACATAAGGAATCAACCTTTTCTCCTACCCCCATACACCTGAGAGATATAATATTTTTAAAGGAGCACCCCAGAGAAATGGAACGAATGGAAACAAGCAATGATGAAGTTAGAGTAACTGACCTTCATGAAATGCAGGTGATTCTGAAACATCCTCTGCAAGAATCACTCCTACTAGATATACAAATATATAATAATTTAGGGCAGCGCCTGTGGCTCAAAGGAGTAAGGCACCGGTCCATATGCCAGAGGTGATAGGTTCAAACCCAGCCCTGGCCAAAAACTGCAAAAAAAAAAAAAAAAGAAAAAAAAATATAATAATTTAAAAGATATATTTATTTATCAAGTTTATTGATTAATCTTTTTAAACTATTAATTTTTTGCATTTATTTAAAATTTATTATACACCAAGAACACTTAAAAATTTCTAATAGCACTAAATGTTTTTCTCCAACTGGAAGTACATTGTCATATGAATAACCCTTACTTGTACTTCTCTCTTATTCTCATTTCTTTATAAATTTTTTGATTTGTGAAAAGTAAAAAGCATTTTGTTAACTTATAATTTATGTTTAAGTAAAGCCCATAATTTAAAATTTAAATTTTAAATAAATCATGGTGTAACTTAAACATGAGAATTAGCAATTTGCTAAGTATCAATATGCAAATGTTATCACTTTAGAATTTTATGGAAAAAAAGTAAGGAAGTTTTACAAAACCTAAGGACTAATATGAAGGGGACAGTTTGCACATACAATAATATGCCTGAAAGGATCATTCTCAGATTGCTCAGTACTTTTTGGTTGAGTAGGTACATACATATGGTCAGCCAGCATCTGAAAATAAACATTTATTTCTGGAAAAAAATCATACTGATTATATAGTCGTGAAATTTGCAAAATAGTCCCAACTATTTTTTTTTAATTATTTTTTATTAAGTCATAACTGTGTACAATGATTCAGGCTTGGAGTACAGTGTGCGGGCTTCCCATACAATCGGAGATATTTTTATCCACCTGATTAATGTAACATTCATGATATTTTCTCATTTAC
>CAUYRH010006687.1:0-21267 GCA_963574655.1 Perodicticus potto
ACACTCCTGCCCAAGTTCTCCCAAGGCAGTTCAACCGAGTGCCAAGTCCAAAAGAAACCCAAACAGCTCACAGGCAAGGCCTTTCCAGCCTGCAGTCCCACTGTTGCCCCACCCACAGCCGCCGACAGGATCAGACCAAACGAACAGACGCAACCACTTGCCCAGTCTCCGCTGCTTTTGCCTTCCTCAGGGTGTCCAGAAGCCTCACGCTGTCTCCCTGTGTCCCCAAGGGGAAGTTCCTGGGTAGATCCTGCCTGCCAGAGATGCCTGAGGTCCTCTCTCCCGGGTCTCACCGTGCCCAGCCGCAAGGAAGCTGTTACTCGGCTGCCATCTTGTTCCGCCTCCT
The DNA here is from genome assembly GCA_963574655.1 of Perodicticus potto. Taxonomy (NCBI): domain Eukaryota; kingdom Metazoa; phylum Chordata; class Mammalia; order Primates; family Lorisidae; genus Perodicticus; species Perodicticus potto. The sequence goes on from CAUYRH010006687.1 coordinate 347, forward strand.
GTGGGAAACTTTTTGATTACTAATTCGATCTCTTCTTCTAGTTTTCCATTTCTTCTTGATTCATTTTTGGTAGTTTTCCTTTCTATAAATTTGTTCATTTTGCTTAGATTATACAATTTGTGGGAACAGAGTTCTACAGAGTAATTCCTTCTAATTTTTTTTTTAATTTTAAGGTTAACATTTTTATTCTTGTTATTAATGATTTGAGTCTTCTCTCTTTTTTCCTTGGTTGATCTGACTAAAGTTTTGTCTATTTTGTTAATGTTTTCAAAGATCTTTTCACTGATTTTTTTCTACCTTTCCTATTCTCAGTTTTATTTATTTCTGTTCAAATCTTTATTATGTCCTTCCTTAGCTTTCTTTGGGTTTAGTTTGTGCTTCTGTTACTCTCTTTTTAAAGTGAGGTTATTGATAGATCTTTATTTCTGTAAATACAGATGTTTACAGTTGCACATTTCCCTCTAGAACTGCTTAATTGTATCTATGGTTTAAATATTTCTGTCCTCTTAATATTCATATGTTGAAATTCTAACCTCCAAGATAATGGTATTATGAGGTGGGGCCTGTGGGAAGTGAGTAGTTTCAGGAGGCAGAAGTGCTCATGACTGAGACTAGCTCCCTTCTGAAAGAGATCCCAGAGAGCTAGTTTACCTCTTCCACCACATGAGGACACAGTAAGAAGGCACTGCCTATGACTCAGAAAGTGACCCTTCACCAGACACTGAATGTGCTAGTGACACGATCTTGGGTGTCCCAGAATTCAGAACAATGAGAAATACATTTCTTTTGTCTATAAACTACCCAGTTTATGTTATTCTGCTATCGCAACTCACATGAACCAAGACCAGCAGCATCCCTTAAGGTTTGGTATGTTGGGGTTTTCTTTCATTCTTTGCAATGTATTAGCCTCATTCTTTTGTGATTTCTTCTTTAACCTGCCAGTTATTTACAAGTATGAATTTTCAAAATTTCTTTCTGTTATTGATTTCTAATTTCCTTAGACTGTGATCAGAGAACATTGTATAAGTTTAATCTTTTTAACTTTACTGAGACTTCTTTTATAGTGTGGTATGTGGTCTGTTCTTGGGCATATTCCACGTGTACTTCAAACAATGAGTGCTCTGCTGCTGCCTGGTGGTGTGTTTTACAGATGTCTGTTATGTTTAAGTTGTGTTTAGTGTTACTCAATTCTTCTATTTCTTTGTTGATCTTGTGCCTGGTCTGTTTATTATTGAAAGTGAGCTATTGAAATACCCAACTATTACTGTTAAATCATCTATTTCTCACTCAGTTTCATCAATTTTGGATCTCTGTTCTTAGAAGTATACATGTTTGTAGTTGTTATGTCATCCCGAGGGATTGGTCATTTTAATCATTATAAAATATCCTTTTTGTCTTTTGTAGAAATCTATTGTCTTAAAGTCTTCTTTTTTATTGCGATAGCCACTCCCGCTCTATTTAGGCTGCTGTTTGTGTAGTATATTTTTTACCATGCCTTCACTTTCAACCCGCTTGTCTTTGAATATTAAGTGTGTCTTTAGACCCATTCTGCCCCCTCCAGTAACTGCCAGGATACTGGTTTTCACTGCTACTGTGGCTGTGAGGCTATTCATTTTAGGACTACTACAGAACTGTGGAGAAGGGAATGGGAATAGGGCATGCTAACATAAAACTTGCTGGTTTTTTATTTATAACACGCAGTTGTTTTATTAAAAAAATGCCCCCTGGATTGTTTCATACATTTGATTAGTTTCCAGAGTTCTGAAAATTTGACTTTGACTATTTTTGCCAGTGTTTCCCATTGATTTTTATGGAAAAGTCTATTTTTGGAAATCCTGACTCCACCATTCCAGAAATGCTTCTCCAGAATCTGAGTTCTCACAAGATCCTCAGGCATTTGTAGGTACAAAGCTTGAGAAACCCTGGTTTATAGGATCTCATTTGCCCTTAGATTTTCCATATACCTTCATTTGAAGTTATCAGGTAGAGATGAAATTTTCCAGCTGGTTTGTATTTTAATTGTACATAGGTAATACCTAATATGAAAAGTTTGGATTGCCAGAGTCCACAATGATCTAAAATGCAGACAGTCTCTATCTAACAGAGTGATTATTCTGGAAATGTTTGTATGAACTTTGTTGTTTTTGTGGCTTTTCACTCATCAATCAGTATAAAAGTTTATACTTACAATGCCACTTTCTTACTGATCTTTTTGTTTTAGAAAATAGTTATTTTCCCTAAGAATTATGTGATTTATGTTAACATATAAGCTTCTGTTTGTTATTTTAAGAAAAATTAATAAACTTTAAAAGAAAAAAAAGTTTATACTTGCTATAATTATTTGACATCTTCTCACCAAATGTGAGTATTACTGGCTGCTCTAAATAAACTCAGGATACCTTATCTACTGTCCAGACAGCAGTCTATTTTCTTCGAAAAGCTGAACAAAATATTTGTCTTCTGAATTTTGTTTTCTGAAGTTGCTGTTGTGTTTCAAGAGCAAGGAAAAGGAGGGAAGGGAATTTTTTTCTCTGGGGCACACTCATGGTCTGGCTGACTTGGGGGTGTAACGTGGCATGAAGATGGTGCTCTGGGAGGAAGGTGGCCTATTCTCTTCTCTGCCTTTCTCCCCTTCTGTCTTCTTCTCATTTGTCTTATTCAGTAAGCACTCATTGCCAGCTCACAAGATTCTCTGCTTTTCAGAGAGATTTTGGACCTGAACTTAATTTCCTTTCCTGTGCTTTCTGCTTTGTGCACCTTCCCAGCCTGGAGCCTCTCCCCTCCCTTCCTTATTGTTCCAACATCTTTAAGTTAAAAGTTATGTCAAGAGCATGTCTCTTCCCCTTTGGTCATGGGTATCCAAATTAACCACTCGTGTCCATCTTTAACCTGGCCCCTATGCCATGAAGGAGGAGCGACTTTATTTAGTGTAGAAGCAAAACAGAAATTATGTTCCCAAAGAGAAAAAGCCTCCATTGCTTCAATTGTTAATTTTGCTGAAGTCTTCAAAAATAACTAAATTAAGTGCACATCGATATCTGCATGAAGAAGAAAAGGAACTGGAGTCAAGCTGTCCTGGACAAGGAGACTGGTGGGTGTTTCCTGGGGTGAGATGCACTGACTTGGATTTAACATCTCAAGTAAGCACAGCTCAGTGCCTTCAGCTGGTAAGTACCAAAGTGTGAGGCTAAACATGAAATTAGTTGTGTGCCTGTAACCCACAGCAGAGCCAAAGGTAGCACTTTCTATCCTGTACCTCCTGACGCCTGCCAAAAAGAATTCAAAGCAAGGACAAATATGCCTCCTGTTGTTTTGGGGGAGGCAAAGAAACATTTAAAAATTGATTTACGCTTTAATCACTCTTGAAGCTTCATTATTCCAAGTATTAGTGTGAAACCCGACCTGCTCCACCAGACTGATCTGTTAATGCACCGATAGATGTGCTGTTTTCCATCTATGACCTGATCTGGGGCATTCGTCTGCTTCCATTTTCATTTTCCTGTCATTGATTTGTGAATGATGTCTCACTTATCTGTGCTCCTTTTATGGGGCGGGCTTCCTCCAGCATGGTCTCAAGAGAGACATTTTTGTACCTTTCCCTAGCATCAAAAACCCAACCCCTTTCTCCAGGCTTCTTTATCACCTCTCCAGAGATTAGAGACTTTAGTCATTTACTAACTGAAATAACCTCCATGGCTTGCAGAGTTTATGGCCAATTTGTCTTCGGCACACAGACTCAACTGCCTTTGGGCCTCCTTATCACACTGCTTCTTTGCACCATTGGCAATCAGCGTGCTGTCTGCAGACCCAATGCAAATACTGGATGGCTGTGCGCCAGCTCAGGACCCCAAAAACATGGCTCTGCGTGGGTCAGAGAATGTGAGTATGTATACCAAGAGACTGTTAACACTTTCAGTTGCTTAGAGAATCGGTTGTGGCTTTCAGCTCCAGGGAGCAAAGGGAGAGTAGACAAGAGCGTTGAAATCCTGGCATCATTTATAGAACCATTAGTGGGGTTGTCTGCTATAAATGCAACACAGATCTCTTTTATTGTCTATGTTAAAAATAGAAAAAAGGATATTGGTTTGTTTCAAAACCTGGGATCTCTAGAAAACCTCAGATGCTTTGTGACTGCAGCTCACAAAGATGTATTTCATCATTAAGTTTTGCTTGAGGAAACTGGTTACAGGGTTAAGGTTTATAAAACATTGTCTGGGTCAGCAGGTAGGTGGGTCCAGAAGATGTTATGACTGTCTGTCCAGAATCCCCTGACAGAATCCCATGGTCATCCCCCCATCTTCCCACAGCTGACAGCTTTCAGCTAAGTCCTTGCCTAGGACTTGCTCTGAGTAGAGAAAGCTGGCCACCTTGTCCAAAGTTACCCCTCCTGGCCAGAGGCAGTCCTTACTGAGTGACCATGGGATGCCTGGACCCCTTATTCCATCTTAGGATGCTACTTGGGGGTCATCCCGGCCCCAGAGATTCCTGTGAGATTAGCAAAGCCTTTGCTGAGGTCATATCAAGTTTCACCTTCTCCTTACCATCTCTGCTCCCCTTATTTCTCCATAAGGGATAACCCCAGAGTGTCCCCACTTTCTAAAAAGGTTTTGTGGGCAAATCTCTGTCACAGCCACTGCTCTCCAATAACTAGACCTGTAGCTATTGGTGTGAAGAATAATGAATCACAAACTAAAGGCTAAAAGAGAAAGCCAGAGGGCCTCCTTCACAGCATAGAAAGAAACCCATCTCTTGAACTTGGAAGACAGAAAAACTAAGGGACAGGCCAAGGGCTTACCCATGAAAGGAGCAGAGCTCCAGAGAAGGTTGACTTCTCAGCTCTCAGGCCTGCTAGGCCAAGGCCAGGAGCAGGCCCTTGAGATATGGATAGGTGTGTCTGGGTTGATTCACTAAGAAAGTGAGGATTCCCAGCACTTGTGAGCCCTCTGGGCCAACAGGAAGCCCACTCCCCAGATATAGTCCAGTGCCCTTCCTTACTCTGCAGGACAACACGCTCTTCCTCCTCCCCAGCTACCTGCTCACATCCTGGCCAGTAGATACACTTTGAAGGGTGAGGCTCACTACACCTTGGCTAGGAAAGGGGTGGGTTTCACACCTGTGGACGTGCAGGGTGTCCAGGCCCTACAGTGCAAGCATGTGGGGCCCAGGTGACAAGTGAGGCCCCAGGAAGGTCCACCTCTCTGCGTGTTCTGGGTGCACAAGCCCCCAGCAGGTCTCTTCCCCAGAAGTCAGTGGTGGCTATGGGTGAGAGTTATTGCTGCAAGGAAAGCCAAATCAAAATGACCCCTGTCCTCACTGGCTAAGATAGTAAATAGAAAACTTGCCTAATTGGTCATGTTGACCAATAAAAAGAAAATAAAAAAGAGTACAACTGTTTTTGCCAGGGTTCTCCAGACAGACAGGACCAATAGCACACACATACTACAGACACGCAAGAGCATCTATCTGAGGACTTGGCCTGCGTCACTGTGGAGGCTGACAAGGGTTTGGGGTGGCGCCTGGAAGCCAGGTGTGTAGGGGTGGCCCCTGAAAGCCAGGTGTGTAGCTCAGTCTGTGTCTGAAGGCCTCAGAACCAGAGGACTAGAATGGTCTGAGGACCTGGAGTTCTGATGTCCAAGGGCAAGAGAAGAAGAGAAAGAGAGAATTTGTCTTTCTGCTGCCCTTTTGTTCTATCCAGGCTCCTAGTCGATTGGATGGTGCCTTCCCACAATGGTCAGGGTGAATCCTTCTCATTCAATTCACTGATTCAAATGCCAGTCTCTTCCAGAAACATCCCCACAGACATACCAGAGATAATGCTTTCTATCTAGCCAGGTTGACACCTAAAATGAACCTTCACAACAACTGAGGGAGAATGGCAAAGATTAGCACTATCCTCAAAGACCAAAAGGATGCGGTGAGAGGGGCAGAGTGGTCCCCATCATGTCCCCATTCATTAACAAGCCTGTCCTTTACAGAAAGCCAGAAAGGGCTTGAGGAATGAAATAGTGGGTTAGTCAAACTCAACCAAATGGTAGTCCTGATTACAGATATTGTCCACATGTGGCATCTCTGCTACAACAGATAAACATGAGCTGGACACATGGTATGTGATGAGAAAGCAAGGTCAGAAAGAGTTCATGATCACTTTAGAAAGTCAAAAGAATGCACCTGTGATCTTTTCCCAGGACTATATTGACTCTCCCACCCTGTGTCATAAGATGGCAGTAGTGCCTCTAGGAAGGGACATGACAGGGTCAGAGAGCACAGGCCAGCTGTATGCGCACGTGGCTGAGATCCCTGAGTCTTCCATGGATGAATTGGTGCCTCTCCCTCAGCCACATGGGGGTCCTCTCACGACTACCTGACAATGGAGGGTAAAGCTCTAGTTTAGTTGGGTCAACAGGTGGATCAGCTCAATATGTCAGTGCAAGCTGGAAATGCTCACAATGGCAGAGCTATGGGTGACTCACCCACCCTGCCCGGCCACTCCGGGTGGGAGTGGGCCTAAGTTAGAACATTTATAGACTCACAGACAGTAGTGAATGTCTGGCTGGTGGATCAGGGGCCTGGAAGGACAGAGATGAGAAGATTGAGGACAAGCCACTCAAGGAGGGATTGCCACTGAGGATGTTGCCACCCTCCAGGTGCAAGGTGTGCCCTAAATCAACAGCCATGAGAAGGCAATGCAGAAGTATAGAGATCCAGGGTAACTCTGCAGGCCATCCAGCCCCCAAACTCCCTGAGGCATTAGCTGCAGTGCTTTGTGGCTGCAGCACAGTCCTCCCATTGTGCGGTCCGATGCCTTCATGCCCCTCCCCAAGAGCTTCCCGTAAACCACCCCATGCAAACCAGTGGAAAGAATGCTGGGTACTGGGAACCAAGAGGCGGAAGTAGGCATGGCCCCATTTTCCATCACTTCCAGGGACTTGCCTGAAAAATTTTGTGTTTGGAGGCTCTGTTACTATAGGTTCTGTGGTTCAGCGTCCCTGGTTCCTTGAGGGGAAATGCATCCACCATGGGACATAGGAAACATCCACCAAACCTCAAACCATTGCTTCCACCTGGCTGCTGTGGGTTTTCCATTCCAAGAAGCCAGCACGGCAGCTGGGGTAATACTCCTTCCCCTACTGATCACCAGGGGAAGGAGAACTGCTGTCCCAACATGGAGGCAGGAGAGCCTGGGTGTCATCTGTCACCGTGTCATCTGCTTGGGCACCTCTTGACACCTCTTGGCCAACCTTGATGGGAAATGGACAAGAGCCTCACCTGTGGCTCACAGGTACATGTGGAGCAGGTGCTACTCAGAATGGCAGTGAATGCCTGGCCCAGCAGAGGTGCTAGGAGGGCAGGGCTGTGGAGCTGGTAGCAGAGGGGAGTGATGAGACCAGTTGAACTTTGAGACCAGCTGCAGTGGCAGTACTGGTAGTTCCCACCACTAACTTTTGTTTTAAAAGTGTTTTAAAGAAAAGAACTCCATGGTATCTGGAGGGAAGGAGCTCCCTGAGCACTCAGCCTATAGAGGGTGCAGGAGTGCAGTGTAGGGGTGCTGCGCCAACGCTCTTCCTCCCTGTGCTGGAGGCTGACTGCTCTCATCTGAGTCCCTCCTGAGACAGCCTGAAGACAGCCACACAGGTGGAGGACACGTCCCCTCTCCAGAGAAGCCCACATTCACTGACTAACCATGGGGGAATGTTAAGACCTGCGTCTGTCGCCTCAGTTCAGGACAACTCTGCAGGGCCAGCCCAGCTCACAGCTCCCATAGGGTGAGCAGAGGCCTATATTGTGGCTGCATCACTGCTGAGCTTCTTTCACGGACAGCACCCCCAGTACCCTGGCTGCACAGAGCCCCTCCTCAGATTCCTGGAGGCTCCACCCAAGCCCATTGCTGTGTGTGTTTTCCTAACTGGTGTTTCGTTTATAGGCTCCAGAGCACTGCAGTCTGGCGGGCAAGCTAGCTGGTGTAAGCTAAGTCAGAAGGGAAACTGGAAAAGGGAAGGAGCTGTTGATGGGTCGGTCACCTAACAATTCAGCAGCCAAGTCTTGCATGAGCCTTAGGCCCTATCTGTCCTCAAGTCCAAGATCAGTGATGATCCCAGTGGATGCCCAGGGCTGCTCCTGCTCTGTCACTGAGATCATCCAGCTCTGTGCCTGCCTGTGGTTCTCCTGACCTCACCCCAGCCCAGTGGGATATTAAGGAGTGGGACAGAAGACACAACCTAAGACCCAGCAGCAATCAGAAGTTACCTGCACAGTGGGTCTGAAGGCAGGCTCCTGGCAAATGCCAGCTCACCCCATCCAGTGGGGAGTGGGGCCGGAGGACCCTCCCGTGATGCCACCCTGCCACCCACAGTGTGCCGTGTCAAACCTAAAACCTGTAAGGCTTTTTCTGCAGTCACACCTGAAGGATTGTAGGAGGGGATTGTTTCACCCTCAGTGACAGCGCATGGGTAAGGTGGCTGCATGAGGTCTCAGAAGAGCTGGATGCTTGATGTCTGGTTCCACTGGCCCCCTACAGTGCCAGGTTTTCCTTTGGAGCCCTCAGAGAGCTCTGAAGGGCAAAGGCTCTGTGGGGCTCTGTGAGGCTCTGCGGGGCTCTGTGGGACTCCCTGCCCTGATCTTGTGTCTTCTCTTCCCTGACCTCCTCCTTCATCTTCCTTGAGCTGTCTGATGCATCTTCGGAGCTCTGCAAATGCAGGGGCTTAAATAAACGTGGTGCCAACTTTTCATTTTCCCCATTTTTAATTTTGGGCTCACTTAACTGAGTTGCGAAGCGAACCGTCAGTGAGGCAGGAGTGGAGCCACTTTAAGATTAGAAGGAAACGTGGAACTAGACCCTTAAGCATCTCCCTGGCACATGTCCTGACCCACAGCACGAGGCCCACAGTGCTGCAGATGCTGCCCACAGCCCCACCTGGTGTGGGGACAGAACCTGCTGCCTGAGCCCCTCAGAACCAGGCCCACAGGTGTGTCCGGTTCCCACTCACCACCCACAAGACTCGGAATTAAGTCTTCTTGATGGACTTGAGCGCTGCCCTATGCACACAGCCCATCTGCAAGGAGATCTCGCCCAGCTTCCCAGACTCTTATGGGGGGAAAATACCTGTGCAACTTTATGCCTGGCGGGGTGGAGTCTAGGTTCATAAGTGGGGCCTCCCTGGAGAAAGAGACCTGGTGCTGAGCGGCTCTCTCCAGCGAGGTAAAAAGAGAGGTCTTTTTTCCCTGCTCACTGGCAGATAGCCTGCAGTGGGCCTCCTGCTTGGGGGAGGGGTCTCCCATCCTCTAGTGGATAGGCTTTGTACCTGTAGTTCATTTTCTTGAATGCTCTTCCTTGGAGTTACAGCTTGCTGAACTTCTTTCTTGGCTCAGCTCCCCACCTTCGGCTTCATAGAGTCTGATTCCATCCAGTTTTTCTCTCTCTGGTCAGGAGCCTCTGCTGAGGCTTGCTACCAGGTGGCCATCTTCCCAGAGTTCTCCCAGCTTCCCAGACTCGTCTTTCCTCCGTGGCCCGAGCTGCTAGGAAGCCCAGCTGACCGGCTCCGCCTGTTTGCCCCACCCGGCTTGCAGTTTTCCTGCTCCAGCCACTTGGGGGATATGGGCCTGCCATCCCTCTAGGCGCTGCTGCTTCCCTGTGTAGGCTGTCCACCCATCCAGAGACACCCCCATCAGAGAGGCCCGAATACTTCACCCTTGAATAGCAACACCCTCTGGGGGGGGACTCAGCTCCCTGCCCCCACCCCTCTCCTCTGGGGGACTGGTCTTTTCCTGGGAGGCCAGTGTGCTAGCTGGGCCCTTCCTCTTGTCCTGATCCCTGCCACTTCCAGCTTCTTTTCCTTCCCCAGCAGTGCACCATCTGGGACCTGGGATGGTTGGGACTGATGACACCTGACTTAAAAAGAAATTCCAGGGCGGCACCTGTGGCTCAAAGGAGTAGGGCACCGACCCCATATGCCGGAGGTGGTGGGTTCAAACCCAGCCATGGCCAAAAAACTGCAAAAAAGAAAGAAAGAAGGAAGGAAGACAGAAAGACAGAAAGAAAGAAAGAAAAGTCCACTAGGGATGAAACTTGAAAAATATGCCCTCAGCCACCTTTCCCCGGCTTGTATTTTCCAGTTAGACATTTAGACAACAGTCTGGGTTATTATGTTATGACATGAGACTGCTGATGTATGAATATTTTTGCCACTCTAGAACCTTTTAAAATCAAAGATCATTTCATACACAAAGTATAGCTGACCCAAAAAAGGCCATCAACAGTCACCTTGGAAAACAATAGCTTAATCTCAACAATTTGAGTCAAAGATGTCTTTTTTCCTTTTCCTCTTGGGAAAGCAGTAAGAATAGAGAGTTTCATGCCCGCCCCTTTTCTTTGCCAATGTAATTCTGAATGTAAGTTCATGAGGATATTAATTTAACTGCAGGTACCAACCACTTCTGAAGGCTGAATCTTTAATGTACCTTAGAATCTAGGGATAAGAAAATAAGAGTTTGATCTAAACATGTCCTTATTACCCAAACCAGTGTGGCACAGGAGTTAAGTTCTCACTGGAGTGACACATAAAGACCTAAAGACCCATTTCTGTTACATACATTTCATGTGTCTTGGGTTTTACAAAACCCCTTGCCCTGTACTACCCAGCTATACAAAATACTTTGAGTGCTGCCCACCTCCTCTTGAGGAAAGGAACTAAGAAAATATAGTAGTGTTCTGTGAAAGTGAAGATGTTTTATAGATATTTGTTTGATAACTAAATATCATCAGAGGATCCATTCTAAATGGAATAGACAATCTTTCATCCTAACTGAAATCCAGAACTTTTTAGCTACAAATCTGACATTATTTGATTGTGATTATATTAGTTTCCTATTGTGGTACAAGTTTACCACCATCTGATGGCTTAAAACAGCACACATTTATTACCTTACGGTTCTAGTGGTCAGAAACCCAAAATGCGTCTCCCTGGGGCAAGGCAGAGGCATCAGGGGGGCCATGTTCCTTCCAGAGGCCCTAGGAGGGGATCTATTCACTTGCCTTTTCCTGCTTCTGTTGGGGACCAGCCCCAAACTATACCATGAGTTCCCTCCCAGTGGCTGGCAGAGACGAGAGGGTGAGGGAAAATGAAAAGTCAGAACTCAAAGAGGAACACTTCAAGAGCTGATGGGTTGGGGAGGCCTGTCCACCTCCAATGTGCCTCTCACTCTAGGCTAGCTCCGTTTTTATTACATACATTAAACGGGAGAGGCTAAACCTTTACATCATAGTTCTTGCTGGGCTTGCATTTTCTAACCAAACTATTTCTTTAACTAACTACCTTAATTTCATTGATTTACTTCGTACTTTTATTGTTCCACGTTACTTTTAATTGTAACACAAAGCCTGGGACAGGAAACCAGTCCAGTTGCAGGACGTCAAGGCCGACCCCAATTAGTCTGTGCACACAAAACCGGAGATGGAGCAATTAAGCCCCTGGGAGGCCTTGGGGGCAGTCAGGTACCATGCCATACTGAGAAATGGGAGGGACAAGGCACTTTTCCCTCACCTCCCTGAGAGATATTTTCTCTCCTATGAGAACAAAGCATTTGTGCTGTGTCCAGTGAGGTTCACCTTCTCTCATAAATCATCCCACCCCCTGCGCTCACTCCCTCAGAGAGAGCAGTTCCACCTGCAGAAGCCTGGCCTCCTGGTGCCTAAAGACCTTGGGGCCAAGTCCCGCTGGAGGAGGGATGAGCCTCAGCAGGACGGTCTTCTTGTCTTAAAGGGCCAGGGTTTCAGGCTGCCCATTTTGCAACAGATTATAGATTTCTCAGGTGGATCCTGTAGCGTGAACGTGTCCATGCTTTTCTCTGATCCACTCCGCTCCAGTCTCTGTTCCCTTTGCCCATCATCTACAATCATTTTCTGGCATATTGCCCTTGGAAATCAGCCACTTCCTAGAATATTTCCTACCTGGGGTGGGATGAGAAAGATTATGAGATGGTTGCTCAGAATCGTGTACTACTATTGAAGGTATATTACAGCATCCTCAGCATAACACAAGAAAAAGTAGCTTTCGGGGGTTTTTGTTTTTTGAAAAAAAGCATTTCTTTTAGGGTTTTGCTTAAAATGAGTTGACCCCTCTCTGCATTGCTCTGGCATGGCTATTCTCCCCACTCTGGCTACTGTTGTTGTTGCGTTTCTCTTCACAATATTCGCCTTGTACCAGCTGAAGCCATGCAGCCGCTCCCAGGTGTCAGAAATTTAAGGAGGGAGAATCAGGACCTCATCCCTCATGCCAGCTCCTCCTCTCCCTCCTTCCCTTCTCCTCTGCCTCTCTTCCCTCTCCCTCCCTCCCCTCTCCCTCCCTGCCCACACAGCTGCACATCTGCTCCACTGTGGCCATCCCAGTTGGAAGCTACTTGCCAACACTTTCCTGAAGACCCGCCAGAACAGGAGGGACAGAGTGCTGGGAGGGAGGGAGGAGAAGACCAATCTAATTGCATGGGCCCCAGCCCCCTTCAGACCTCTGTGCTGCAGAGGTGATGACGTATTCAGCAGCTGTCACTGACCTTGGTGGTAAAAATCCCAAGAAAGTGTGAGCACGCTTTCTTGAGGTTTGAGATTGTAGCATCACCCTAATCTTCCTCTTTACTTTGCAGTTATGCCGAATCAGGAACCCCCACCCGGCACCAACTGGAATAACAGTAGGTTGATGTTCTCACGTCTCTCCCCTTATGTAATTCATTCAATTATGTGCCTCCCTCTCACTTCCATGATGGGTGACTGTCCAGCTTTTCTAGGATGAGACTTCTTGTTAATGTCAAATTTTACAGCCTCCCACATAATAGTGCTGTACTTTTAATATCAGATAATTTTTAAAATATGTGATAAAAAGCATCTGAGTTCAGTAAGCTTTAGGATTGATTTGTATTTTATTATCATAAAGGTGTCTAATTGTATTTAAAAACCCAATGAGGACAAGGACCCTGAAGTACTCTGTAACTATTAGCGGAAAGAATAGAGACAGAGCTTTTGGTAAATATGAATTCATGGGCCCTTCACAATAACTCACGGAGGGGGAAACTCGGGCCAAACTTGCCCAGTTTGGAGTGTGCCAGGCTGGGCCTGGGGCAGCGAAGTGAGCTCTCTCCAAGCATCTGTGTGACCTAGGGGAAAATAGGTGTTCAGAACAGGCCCACCACAGGAAGCAGGGTTTTGACACCTCTCCTTTTATTGGCCAGAAACTGTCAAAACAAACAAAGTCACCCTGCAGACTGGGACTTCAGGTATGTCCCTGTGGTTCATGATATAAACCTTATGAGGAAAAGTGACTTTATGGCAGCTGGAGTAAGAGCCACAGCAGGTGCCTCCCCAGGGGAGAGTGATTTCAGGGTCTCTGCTCTCCCACAGATGTGTTGGGGACCAAAGAAGAGAGGTATGTTCCAGGGTGTCAGCAACCTCTTCTCCGGCTTCCCAGGAGCAGGTGTTAACTCTTTGGCTGACGGATCAAGGGAAAGTGAGTGAGCCCCAGTGGTTGGGTGGTCATGCCTCAGCATTTTCAGTATTGACAACTACAAGATCCATCCCCTTGCACGCTGGCAGCTGAGATCTGTCATCAAGAACTCTGAATGTGGCTCTCAGTGGATCTGGAGCCATGAAGAGAAACTATTAATAGAAACCTGCCCCTTCGTTTTCTCTCACTGTTGCTGTACCTGGTTGAAGTGTAAGCTCCCCTGTGCTGAGAGGATCAGACCTGTAGACAGAAGCACCTGCTCCCAGGGCAGGGAGGGGGCTGCTGCAGGCCGAGTGCCCACTGGGTGCTGTCCCCGAGTCCCCGAGCGGAGTTTCACAAACATGGCTTCATTTTCCCTGTGCCTTCTGCCTGGCTGGGTATTTATTACTCCCGTGTCACTAGGAGCAGCCGAATGCCCTGGTCTCACATCTACTAAAGCGTGGGACCAAATTGGACCCAAATTACCTGACTCCTGAGCCCGTGCCCGCCTCTCACCATGCAGCACTACAGTGTTGAAGGTTTCCTGGTATCCCTGGTGGTGACACAGGTCTCCAGATAGGCGTCGCTGCCATGCATGCCATGAAGGGTCCTCTATACTCTCTTTAACCCCTCGCATCAGTCTTCTTAAATAACAACATTTTCATTTTGTTTCCATTTACTAACTCACCTAGTAAGTCATCAATGAACTAGTCATAGTGACAAAGCTGCACTTAAGGTTTTACTGGAAGTACTCGCTCTCTGCAACACAGCCTTTCGGCTATCCCCTTTTTCCTCTTTATTATCTAATAAGATATAGCTTAATTAAAAACGTACGTGTGGACATATGCATAAACACTCCCCAAAAGACAGGTTTCAGTAATTCAAAAAGATTTCCTTGAATCTTCACCTAAACTCAGCGTTTTCCATGGAAGTCAGTTGCATGGACTCGCCACCGTGAGCAGGTCCTGCAGAGAGGTCCCGTCCTTAGCAACTCATTTCCAGCTCTCGTCATGACATCAGCCCTTTGTCTTCTGCCCTGTGTCGATAATGTAATACTCTACACACCCATCAGATACAAATAAGTGGTGATCAGTGTCCCTTCCCAATTAATTTTACCCAACATGTGGCACCTGCTGTCAGATTGCTAAAGGGCGACGCAGTGGGAAAAGCCTGTCTGGTGGGCAGGAGGGTTGGCGGAAATGACATGACTCATCTTTGACCTCGCTCTCCTGCTTCTTCCGTACATGAGCTTGGCCCTGGCATGGGGTGTGTCTGAAAGCCACTGTCCATAGTGAAAAGGCACAGCCGTTGCCTCCTCCCTGGGCCGGGCATGGAAACAGGCTAAAGGCACTTTTCATACAAAAACAGAAAATCTGTAACTTTTCTATTCATTTAGGCCCAAGCAAGGAGAAGAATGGTCTGTTACACCTATTTTAAGATTCAACTCAGTAGCTGATGGACCAGGGCAACAATTTAAAACTTCATGGGCCCTGGATAGGAAGTATCTTCTCTAGACTCCTTGTGAACACAGTTGTCCCCCAAATTTACCAAGCATAGTGAATTTCAAAAGAAATCTCTACTGTCCTGCCTCACTGTCATCTCTTCTTAAATGTAACTTTATTTTTAAAAATGTATAGTGCAGTTTTTAAGACAGTTAAAAAAGAATAAGGAGAAATACACCAATACCTATGGATCTACCACTGGGCCAAGAAACACAACATGGGGGACATAATTAGCTCCACACCATGCTCAGGGGCTCCTTCTTATAGCCCATGACTTCTGAGATGCAAGACTCAGTTCTTGGCTCTGCCTCTCTTTGTAAGACCCTGGGAATGCCCCTGTGTCTCTGGCCTCTGTGCTGGCAGTCAGGGCTGACCGTGAGGTTTCCAGGCAGCGGGTCTGCTGTGTAATGTCTGGAGTTGGACTATGAGTGCTGGGCATACCTCCAGGACCTTGTCGTCACATGGATGTGCACACAGCTTCCAGGGCCACCTCTCCCAGAGTGTTTAATGTGAAGCCCAAAGCCCCTGATCGGGAGGACTGACTAGGAGCCTGGGGCAGCTGGCCAAGCACTCTGAACTTGAAGGGTCTAGAGTTATCAAGGAGGAAGGAAGGTCACTGTCCCCTGGAGCCCCAGCCCTACAGTGACATTTGTGCTGCAGGGTGGTCCCCTCTGGGGCTGAGACAGGGGCTGGGGCAGGCCCAGCTGTCCTTCCACTTGGCTTCTTCTGAGCAGGGTTTCTCTTTCCACCTGATTTTGCCCTAACTGGAGAGCTGCAGGCCACTGCCTGCCCTAGGCCTCCATCCAGGTTCTGAGATGGCTTTGTGGGGCATTTTTGGTGAATAGAGAACACAGAATATTACATTTATTTTGTAGGCATTACTTTTGGCTAAAAATAACATTTAAGGCCCAAGGGTTTTAAAGAAAAGAAGAAAATGCAGAAAATGTGACGAGCCACCTGCCCTGCAGCTCCTGTGTATTATGGCCAAGTAAACACATCCCATATTTATTTATGTTGCAGACTAGTCATTTTTCCTTACACGGGAATCTTATTAAAGCAATACATCAATGTTAACCTGGGTTTTATATTGGCCTAATATGTTTAGAGAACTTGCTGGTTTAATTTTCCTATTTTTCATTTTTCAATTAATTTAGCTCTCCCAGCTGGGATATCATGAACTTTAACATATAGATTCATCTTGAAACCAGGAAGCGCTAACATAACCTGCCACTAAAACAAAGAGGAAAACTCAACATTTTGTCCTGTAACAAGACAGCAAAAAAACACAGGTCAGAACACATTTATCCTGATGATGGCAGACTACCTAATTCTGAGCTCTGGGAAGCCCAGCTGCAAACCCTCCTGAAAATTCTGTTCTGTTTTTCTCTGCTTCTTCTTTGAATGAAAGTCTCCAGGGCATCTCTGTTATAGACTGAATGTCCCCCTCCCTTAAATTAATACATTGAAATCCTAATCCCCAATGTGACTGTATTTAGAGACAGGGGCTTGACAGAATTAATTAAGGTTAAATTATGCCATAGACTGGGGCTTAATCCAATAGGGTTAGTGTCCTTAAGAGACACCAGAAAACTTGTTCACTCTGTCTGAGTGCCTAGCAAGAGGTCCTGTGAGTGCACAGTCAGCCCATGGTCACCTGCAAACTGAGAAAAGAAGCTCAAAATGAACCTACCTTGCTGACGCTCTGGTCTTGGACTTGCCAGCCTCTGGGGACCTTTCTTTCTCCCAACCCCAGAAGAGTGTGTGTGCATCAGCAGTGGAGGTGTCCTCCATCCCATGGCCCCGTTGTCATTTCCTCTCCACCCGGCAGCCTACAAATTGGGCTTGTGGATCTGGGCCTTAGGAAAGGGCAGGCTCAGTTAGGGCTATATTTTTGAGAAGCTATTTTGTATGGTGGCAAGAATATTGGCTTTGGAGTCAGATAAAGCGGGTTCGTTTCAAATTCCAGCATTTTGGAGAATTAATCAAAAATGTGTAAGCAAAGACTTCACTGGCTCATGTAGGCACTAGTCTGGCTTTCAGGCACAGCTACATCCAGGTACCATTAGGAATCTGACTCCTTCTCTCTTTCTACTCTGATTATTTCTCTATTGCTGTCATTCTGAGGACAAGGCTGTCGGGGCATGCAACACCAGGTCACCGGCTCTGGCCTAATTGTCCGAATACGAACCACTGTGCTACCTTGCTTGGGATCAACTCCCTTAGGTACCAGAGAGCAATTCATCTTAGCAAGAGAGAGAGAGAGAGAGAGAGTGAGAGAGAGACTGACTTCGAAGGAGAGAAACAGTCTTAGTAGGAGAGTGAATCTTAGCAGTCTTCGTAGAAGAGCACCGGGCAGGAGCCCTCCAAGCAGGAGGAGCAAAAGAGTTAGAGTGAGCCAGTCTGTGAGGGAATGAATGAATGAATGAATCTGGACTAACCTCTCCTGCAGCTACTTGTAGTAAAGAGCTGCAGCATTGGGAAGGTTGAGAGCCACTGTTCTAGAGGCACATCTGTGGACAGGAGAGCTGGGAAGAGCGAGCAGTCGTCCTCCTGTTGTTCTCTGGAAGTCAAACCAAGCTTCCCCTGTACACGTGACTCTTCCATGAGCAGCGCACAGTCCCAGGCAGACCTGTGGGGTTTCCCACTACTCCCGTGGAGCTCCGAGACCTCTGAAGAGTCCCAGTGTAAATTTCCCACGGTGGATGCCTAAGAGAGCCTACGTAATACAATGGGACTGTGAATCTGCCCCTTTGGTGACAGGGCGAAGACTTCCAAACCCGACTTCTCCCTGCCACCTGCTCTCCCTCCCCACCCATTCTTCACCCACAGGCTAGCAGAAAGTGGGCAACTTCTCCCTCAGCTCTGTCCGTGGTTACCACAAGCCAGCAGGATGCCGTCCCCTGGGGAGGGGTCTGGATGGCACTGCAGGTGTCACACTGTTTCAGCCTGTGGAAGCCTCAGAAGAACCCACTCATTGGGGCTCCTATGCCAGGGGAAGCTTCCGTAGCCACCTGCTAGCCCCACTCACACCTGCTGGAGGGCATCTCAGGAGCCCACTTCTGCCCCAGGGCTGCATTTTTCCAATGACAGAATATCAGGGCGCACACGTGTTTTGTTTACATACTTTTGTTTTTTTCACAAATTGAGTCAAGACTATAAGTGTAGCTTTCACCCAGTGTGTACCTTACCCAATAGGTATGAATCTACCCACCCCCTCATCACCCATCCCAGCTTGATTTTCACGGTCAGTCACTTCCATGTGTGCAGTTAAGTGTTGCTGGGTCAGATCCAACCTGGTATTGAGGACACATGTGTGGTTCTCTAGTCCTGTAGCATTTCACTTACAAGAGTGGTCTCCAGATTCACCCAGCTTGTCACAAAATGTACTAGATCGCCATTTCCCTGTATAGCCAAGGGGTACCCCAGGGCATGCTTACACCACAATCACCGTGCTGCATTTTTACAGACCACCCACGGATCTGAGGAAATCTAAGAGAGGCTAAATAAACGGTGCCATATAATAGATTTGTTTAAATCTTATCATGTAGTTTCCTTGAATTCCTTCAATGAGCCTCGTTTTACTCTGGGACATTGGCACAGGACATTGTTAGATATAGAAACCTCTCCTTATATCTCTGCAGGGTCTCAACACCTCCCCACCACGGTAAGCAGCTGCTAAAGTAAAAGAGGTAACATGGTACAATGTAGTGAGCACCTTGCTGAAGAAGTTCTCTGCTAAGTGTGGCGTCACTATTAGCAGCAGTGAGTGTGGGATTTTCTCCTCAGGCCATCAGTGGCTTCATGAGAGCAGCAGATAATTCAGGGGCAATGGGAGATGATGCTGTCGATAGCCTGGGGGCAGCCTCAAGTTCAGCAGGGGAGAATGCAGCAGAAGGCGGTTTTGGTATGAGCCGTCGCCTCCATCGGAGACAGTGAATTATGGGTAAAATTGCCAACATTGGGTGGTCCCCAAAGGCCTTGGAGGGAAGGGGGCAAAAGGAGCAGCACCAGAAAGGAGACATCCACCCACGGCCGGACTTGGTCCTCTCTGAGCGTCCAGGCAGCAATTATGAAATTTGAGTCTTTTGTTCAAAATTCATTTCCTCAGGACAGTCTTATCATGCATAGAATTGTGAGATTGCTAATTCTCAGAGATTCTCTTGATAGAATGAGGAAAAAGCCGTTTACACACTGGTGAGAGGGTGAATTGGTACAAGTTATTTTAAAAGCAATTTTGCAATATTGAGTTGAATTAAAAACGCAAACATCCTGCAACACAGTGATTACATTGTAGGGGAAGGCCCTGCACTCACACTAACATCTGTGCCCAGAGGCTACACGTGGTCTGTTCTATTTGAACAAGGGCTAGACCCAAGTTCTCTTCTGCAGAGGGCTGGGAAGGTGCCAACGCATGTCCCCTTGGGGTGCCTACTTGGGCAGTGGCACACGGGACAGGCAGAGGCTTTGAATAGTCTGTATAACACGTCAGATGAAAAAACGCAGCACACACGATGGTGTGCATGGTAGGCTTCCGTCTCCATGCAACTCGCTCTGCGTGTACGTGGACAGTTGCTGTGAGGATGCACCAGACATTTGCACTTATTGACAGGTGTGGCAAGACTGGAGGTCTGGACTGAGGGGGAAACTTGCTTTGCCTCAGGTCTGGATGTCCCCTTTGAATGTTGGTTTTTCACATTTTGTTCATGCGTTTCTTTTTATACTAGGGAAAAACACTATAAAGCAGAAACAAATAGACCCCGTTCAAGGGGACCCCATTTCCAAGGCAAAAGCTGCAGCCATGTGGGAACGGGCAGCTCTGGTCCTGTGAAGAAGGAACCATTTGTCCTGCTAGCCAATTGCATCTTAAAGTTCATGTTTCTCCACCAATTGAAAGAACAGACACCAAATCTGGGTTCTGTTTGAATTCCAAGGAAGGAATCCTGGAGGGTGATGTGGAGAGAGGACTGGGAGACATGGCCTTTTGGGAGCTGAGGAGGCTGAGGAGGACGAGGAGAGGGTACACCATCAGGCAGGTGGCATCCCAAGGGTTCTGGAACTCCCCAGGCACGGACAGCTGAAGAGGGCACATGCTGCTTCCAACATGACGCTGCCCACTTATTCACCTGCACTGTTATTTGGTGATTCATTAAACCTAGAGAAAGCTTAAGAAACAAGCTAAATGTCTCCATTACTGCTCTGTTAATTTAGTAACTTACTATTAGTAAACCCTAACACACTATCTTCACATTTTATACAGCAGTAAATTCAGATGAAAGAAACTTAAATAAAATATTTCTTTGCCGGCCTCCTGGAACAGGGACCCCATCGGAGCCCAAACTGGACTGAGAGTGCCCGGGGCAAATTCTCATGGCTCCAGCTTGTGACATCACCCCTCAAGAGCCCCAGGTTTGCCTTATAGTGGAGGGCCAGGAGAGAAAATTTCTTTTGGACACTGGAGCAACTTTTTCTGTACTTCTCTCCAATCCTGGTCTTTTATCTCCCAAATCCATAACTATACAGGGGGTGTCTGGACAGCCGGTTACCAAATTTTTATCCCAGCCTCTAAGCTGCAGTTGAGATGACTTGCTGTTCTCTCATGCCTCCCTAATCATCCCTGAAAGTCCTGCTCCCCGTTTGGGGAGGAACATACTAACTAAAACAGGAACTTTTCCCTCCTGGAGATCTAGTCATGATCAAAACTCCTCCCTCTAATTCACCCTCCCTGACCCCAACTTGGGAAGTCCCCTTTCCTGCTATCTTGTCCCCTTTACTGTTAAAGTTATAGGAGTCGATTCCTGTATACATCATTCACAAGTAAAGTCCTGGAGCCCTCCATCTTCTATGGAGGCAGGCAATGAAGACAGCCAACCACAGACCACCTACACTTGTGAGCCAAAAGAAAGTTTGAAGTTATTATTTAGGAAACAGCTAGAAAAATCCTAATATGGTTTTC